>JAJEJO010048469.1:359619-402119 GCA_020662805.1 Glaucomys volans | reverse complement strand
ATACACCTTGCTGATACACCAACAAAAAGGCCTACCAGAGGCAATGCAGCAGTGCCCAGAACCAGCCCAGTGCTTTCTCAGCACACTGGTGATTTTCCTAGTAAAAACACGTGAGAAAAGCAAATCTTTCCTCAGCAATAATATTCATAGGAGCTCAGTAAACAAACAAACAAACAAACAAGCAAAACAAAACCACCTCTATCTATCCAGATCACAGGAAAGAGGTCACCAATGACTTCCTGGAAGCTCAGCCTTCAACATCTGGGTTTTAACCTTCACAAAAGACATAAAAAATTAAACTTCATCTTTTCCCCCTTTAGTGACAATCTTCTTAAACAATGTAGTATCAACAGACTTGTTTTTCAGTTTTTCAAATAATTCAGTAAGTACTTAATATTTGCAAGGATACATGCTGAATAGTTACTAAAAAATACAAAGTTAGATATTGATTAAAAAAAATACAAAGTTCTTAAATGATGGAATACACAAGGAAACAAATTATATTATGATAAGGTAAATACCCAAAATGAAGATTGTATTAAATATTACAGAGGTCAGAATTTTAAATTCTAAAATGCCAGTGTATAATAAACATGTAAAATAGTTAAAGATGTCACAAGCTCCTTTTCTAATCTAATCATCTTTATTTTTTGCTAATATCAAATAGGATTTTCTTTCATAACTCATTCTTTCATGTATTGATTACTGTGAGTTTACCAGAAGTCTGTTCGAGTGTACTATAATCAAGGTGACCAAAATAAAACTAAATTTGCACTGACTCTTTATAATACAAAGTTCATAGTTCTCAAACTACCCCCATGAATGCTTTAAATAACAATAGTATTAGCTTCCAATATTTTGATAAAATCCCCCCCAAAAACAAATGTGTGCATGTGTGTACATTGCATTTAGCACTAAACAAATCAGAACTGAAGTTGTAAAATACTATCTACAGTATGACTCTATTTTTGTAAGAAAATTTCTAAGTAATATACATATAAGTGTGCAAAGAGAGAAGGGTGTGGGAAGACAGGGGCTAAACACTTGGATGGCAGCAGGTTGTTTTATCCATTACAAGGAACACATATTACCTTATGATATTTAAATGCATATAATGAGGTTTCCAAAAGGGAGAAGACAGAAGCAGACGAAGGACAGTATTCTCATGTCTCACGGTGAGTGAACAGAAACTGAGATATTGCTTTTAGCAACCTAAAGTTCTTTCTCTACCGTAGTAATGACACACTTGTAGAAAGTCTCATTCTTCACTAAATCTTCACAAGAGATTCTAAGCCCTATGAGAAAAGGGAAAGGATCACAGTGAACTAGCAGTGGTGTGCCCTGCTGGAGGTCACAGGGTCCTATCACACTCTTTGGACTCCTTGTGCTGTGTTCTTCCCGAAATAAGCAAGCCCTTTGCTAACATCAAATGCAGACACTCTGATTCCATGGCTGAAGGCAACATCCCGGCAGAGGCATTTGCCATCCTAACTCCTAGTGCTTGGAGGGGAGAGACAGAAACCTACCCTATCATCTCTGCTGCCAGTTCTCTCTCTACAGTTCCAGAAGTTGGTCCAAAGAACACTGAAATAACTCCAAGGTCCCTCCTGGAACTCCCTTCAGTGAAGCAGAATCTACGGTGCCCTGAACCATAATATGAAACAATATAAGAATATGATATTCAGCTACAGTAGTAGTTTCAGGAAGACCTTGAGTAATGGGATGTCAGGGGTGGGTGCTTCAGTGCATTTAAAATATTTTTTAAAAAAGCTTTAATAAGCACATGTATATAAAAGGAAATGTCATTTATATTAAGCATAAATCTCAGGCCACTAGTGACATCATGAAAATCTGTGACCACTTGTCCTGTTTTAACACTAGCTTGACATTATTTCCTCATGAGAACTTTGTGTCTTAAAAACAGAACAGAATAATCTTTCTTTGGAAGGTGGGTTGGGGAAAAGCAGGGAAAGGACCCAAGTTTATGCTATTTGGATGGCTGGATAATATTTATTAATCATTTATTACAGAATCAATTTTTAACAAACTTCTACAAAATATAACGGGAATGAATTGCTAACAATGGCCCTATTTCTGACTGGAAACTGCCTAAGAAATCATGACAGTACATGATATCAGCACCCAATCCACACTAGCAATATTTTAATTTGCACATATTCATAGGATACATTTGTCTATTAAAAGAGAACAATTTATGGAATTGGCCTTCTGGAAAGAAGAAAACCTTCTTGCTGCTTTCATTTCACAATCACATTTTGAATAAAGTGTCTACTTTGATATGCACTCTTACCCTAAACCTCCAGTGCATACTGGCTTAGGTGAGAAAAACAAAACACTGAAGGAAATCTGCTGTGCTGAAGACCTTAAGTGGTGCTACGAGATGAGAAATATTTCAAACCAGTGTTAATAAATCTGTAAAGTAGGGTAGTGTCAGGCATTTTGAGATGCTATGTTCTCAAACTCATTTGGACAACTGTCAAAAACATTTTTTCAGAACACAGTAGAGACACACAAAACTACAATTGAGATATTAAAAATGCAACGAGCAAGACAAGGGCATTTAGGAGAGGGCTCATAATCTCTTTGTTTTTTTGCATTTTCTAGTTCATGTTGTATGTTAACTGAATCCTCAAGCATAATATAATACATCAACTGTGATTATGTTTGTGTTAAATAAAATTATTAGGCTGAGAACTGAAATACACAGTTTGATTTGTAAGTTCTATGTAAAAGAACCTAACAGAGAAGACAGGGTTTTTATCAGAACTGGCCAGCATGCTGATGAGTGTGGAATGGCAAGGGGCCTGCCTCCGTTTCTGGCCAGCAGCAACAATATCCTCACAAACCACTGATGGGCTAAACAAGCTATTAATGACAGTTGCTTTTCAACACTCAGAATGGCCAGAATGCGCTGCCTGACCACAAGGACAAGCGGGTCATCACTTTCAAATGTTACACAATATAAGAAACACAAGTGAGACCTCTGTGGGGAGACAAACCCACAGGTATGGCTCCAGAGTTCTTTTGCTATTCAACCATTAATAGAAAGCAAATTCCACTTAAAGCTGTAAATGCTTGAAAACCTTTTTATGAAAAGGTTTATTATTACTTATTTAACTGTCCACCCACAGTTGAACAAGGAGTTCTTATTCCTAGTGTGCAGCTCCAGACCTGAAGAACACAACTTAATATCTGAACCCAAAAGATAGGGAGAAAAGTCATTCTACTTGCAGAAAAAGATGATGAATTTTCTTCTACAAATCTGCGGAGCGCCCCAGACACTAGGCTGGTGAACTCCAAGTGACCATTCACAGGATGCAGAATCATGCTCAGCAAATGGGTCTGATTCCTCACCAGACCCAGAAGCCTGCTCCGGGTCATGTCTTTCATGTCACAGCACATGTCTTTCAATGGCTTTTAGTTTATTTTTTCATCCTGGTGGCCCTGAACCAGCAGCCCTAGCTATGCTTGGGAGTTTGCTGAAATACATAATTCCATGTCTTCCTCCAATCCAGAGAATCACAATCTGTATTTAAACAGGATTCCAGGTGTCTCAGATACACATTAAAGAGGGTGAAGCACTAACCTAGATGACCATCCCCCCACTTCAATCCACCTCATCTGACTTTTCAGAAAAGAGAACAAGAGATGCTTTAGAAACACCATCCTGACAGGGAAAGTCATTTCATCCCCTGCCAAAGTGGGCACAGCACTGCAGTCTTTCTTTCAGGTCACAACAACCCATAATATTGCCTTTCCTAAAAAAGTAACAATTTTTCATGTAGTTCAACCTAGTATTTTCTGATCTGGATCCCTCTACAAAGACGAAAGAATAACATTATTTGCATAGTTTGCTTATAAACAGTAGTGGCTGTATTATAATCAAATGACAAGACTATCTCCTGTATTTTTTTTTCAAAACAGTGCAAATAAAAATGCTTATTAATAGCATTTTTATTTGAACTACACTAAAAGCTCTCTAGCAAGTAAATATTTTAATACCTATTTAGCAGTTCAATAAGAGGTAATACTCACTACATTATCCAGAATTTTAAAACACAATATGTAGAAAAACCATGGAGAAGGGAAAAAAATCTTTTGGCATAAAAAGGACTACTTAAGTCAATTTTCCACAGCTTTAGAATATGGCTAATCTTAAAGTTGGCAGGAGCACCACCATCACTTAACACCTAGCACCTCTACTCCTTCCAACCTCGGTGTTCAAAGACAAAAAGGTCATTATCAGAAGGCCTTTTACCTGTATACAGTTCTTCAACAGATAGGGCTGGGGATATAGCTCAGTTGGCAGAGTGCTTGCCTTGCAAGCATAAGGCCCTGGGTTCAATCCCCAGCACCAAAAAAAAAAAAAAAAAAAAAAAAAAAAAGCAATTCTTCAACAGATAAAACCATTTCCTTAAGTTCATCATAAAACCTAGTCAAACACTAAAAGGCATCTTCTCGCTCACTTTTCCCAGTCTTAAGTCCAGCATGGCGCTGAGCCCTTGGAGTGGCTGCAGGTCTGGCTATGTGGTGGCTCTCGCTGGACACCTGCAGGAAGACTCCCAGGGACTCAGTGGCTATGCAAAGGGGGTTTCCAGAGGCTGGAGAATGGCTCAGTGGGACAGTCAGGCATGGTTCTGTCCAAAGCACCATGTTTAAAAGAATAACAATGACAAAAAAGTAGTTTCCAACATTTTTCAGGAATTTCTAAACTAAAAAGGTTCAAAGGCCCTTCTCCACGTCTGATAGTAATAATAAGTTCAACTGATAACAGGAAGTACAAACTAAAATCATTCCCAGAGAGACGAAAACATGACACTCAAAGGTCAAAACACTGAGTAGGGATCTACAGTTTGGTGTGAACAGAGGAGCAGATCGACAGGGGAGGCTGCAAAGTGAAGGGAGCGAGAGAGCATCAGCACAGCACAGGATGCTCTGCTAGGCATCAGCACCTTCACTTTCACCATGTTGCTTCTCCCAGGAAGCCAGGGAAACGGGACACACAGTGGTGAGGAAGAGAGAGAAGGCAGTGGCAGCTGAAGGACACAGGGCAACTTCCTCGGTCCCTCACAGCCACCATCGCCCACTGAAGAAGCCACACTTGGCCACACTGCAGAGGAAGGCAGACTTGAACAGGAACGACAGTCACAGGACAAGATGAAATGAGACAAAATCCCCCACATGAAGCTCTGTAAGAAGCCAAAAGAATGCAAATCCAAACAGCTCCACAGATTAAAAATTCTACCCCAGAAAACAACCACAAAGCATAGGATTCATCTGGACAAATATGCTTAACCGCTGATCATATCAGGAATTCAAAAACTAAAAACAGCAATGTGACCATGGAGAAATACATTTGAAGTTTTAATGGAAAGATTGAGTAAAACCAGGAAAACAACTGAGAAAGAAAGTAAATACATGCGAAATCACACACACATACATACACAAGAAAGAAAGAAAACAAAACAATGGAATAGAGTTAATATTCAATAATATAATCCAAGAAAATTACTTCAGGAAATGAGAAAACTTAAAATTTAAACATGAGAAAGCTCACTGTGTACTGGGAAAAATTCACCTTCTGAAACAATCAGCTTTTAAAATTATCCTAGTAAAAACAGACTAACAGGACTAAAAAGTAACACGTGAACACACAAAAATCAAATTACCAATAAAGGTAAGGAAAAAAGGCTGATCCAAGAAATATCAAGAGAAAACACATAAACAAGGCATTAAAAAATATTCTTAAGAAAGTCAAAGAAATAAAACGTAAGACAGAGATTGTATATCCAGCCAAGTTGTCATCCAAGCGGCAATACTAGAAAATAGCTTGGAATGAGCAAGACCTCAGGGAAGGCGGCACACCAGAGCCTGGCCTGAGGAACACACTAGAAGATGAGTTTCCTCACAGCAGAGAAAACGGGAAGCATCAGCAAGGAAAGTGATGGCAAATAGGTGACATACCTAACTCAGAGCTGATTCTAAAATAAGGTGACAGCATGGGTAGAGGAATTGCAACTATAAGAATATTCTAGCAAAATAGTAAGAACATGAGAAGGAGAAACGGGAGGGAAAGGAAGAAAGTACACAGGAGGGCTGGCTATATAATGAAGGCGGGGCAGGGGTTTTCAAAGATGCCATTAAAAGGTAAATTGGGAATAAGGAGGGCAAGAGAATCATAAAAGACATAAAAGGTAGCAACCATAACAAAAGCACATACTTTCTTAAATTTCATAATCACAAAACAAGAACAACAGATTTGGAGTCTTTTTGGTACAGGGGATCGAACACAGGGGTGCTTAACCACTGATCTACATCCTCAATCCTCTATTTAATTTTTTTTTAATTTTGAGACAGGGTCTCACTAAGTTTCTTAGGGCCTCGATAAGTTGCTGAGGCTGGCATTGAACTTCAATCCTCCCACCTCAGTCTCCCACGCCACTGGGATTATAGGCATGTGCTATCACACCTGGCAACAACAACAGTTCTTAAGACAATTCCCCATCACAATTCCATACATCCCACATAAGCTTTTGCTCTGGATCATCTTCCAAAGATGTTTATACAACAAACAGTACTGGAAGACAGATACAGAAGCTCCCCTGGATTAGAAAGCAGTTTTTCTACTTGACGAGGCTAATAAAGATGGTCCTTCTCTGGGCAAATGTGGACAGGTTTTGTAGCAGTCCTTTTAATAAGTCCTAAGTTGACAGTTCTCAGCTACCACACAGCCCAATGACTACACAGCACTACTTCATAGGATGTGGGGTCAAGAGGAACGTATATGAATGTGAAGCACATCAACCTTTGTGCTTTACTGCTGACCCAGGAATCTCATGTCTTCTGCCCACCTATGAAAGTACCAGGCATGCAAGTAAAATCTCAGACCCTGAATAAAGAAGATGCCAACAAATACAATGGCATATCCAGTAAGTATGGAGTTATTCCCAGGATACATTTATAAGCACAAACAAGAAAGACACGACAGCATATACAAAATGTTACTTTTCATAAAAGAAAGAAAATAGAAATACACACACAGGTACACACATGCATGTGCACATTCATAAGCATGCTTAATTTACTTTTTAAAAGTACAGGAAGGATACACGAGAAGTCAACAAAATTGCCTTCCTACAAGGGGTAGAGAAGAATAATCTGGAAAGGAAGGGAGTGATTCATCTCTCTGAAACTACCCTTATGTATAATTTTGACTTACAGAAGCATGTTTGCAGTACACATACATATTCAAACGTATAATCAAATCAACAAAAATGGAGACAAAACCACTTAAGCTGAATGCAAACAGAAATGAATGCAACTCTGCTTCAGATGAATAACATTACTACACTCAATGGGAGAGAGAACCGCACACAAATCCTAAACTCTTTTTAGTAGGTTGCTTTTCTCAATATATGCCTATGGCAAACCTGAATCTATTTAATGTGTATATAAATGAGCAAGTGAGTGAACATACTGTTGTCAGGAATCCGGGCTCTCATTTTGAAGAAAAACAGAGGTAGGAAGTAGGCAATGACCAGGAGGAGTTTTATGGTTTAGATTCAGATTGAAGGTATTAGTAAGATCATGCTTTCCTAAAAGTATGTATTTTAATTTATCAATCAATCCATAGCCTACTACCTACCTAATTAGGACTGAAAGTTCCTGGAGGTAATGGAATCACAGAAACAATGATGATATCACATGTCCAGAGCTTGATTTCCAATACCATTTCCCTCTAAATTGAAACAGGGTATGTTAGTCAGCTTTTCATCACTGTGACCACAATACCTGACAAGAACAACTTTAGTGGAGAAAATTTTTATTTTGGTTCATCGTTTCAGAGGTTTAGCCTATGGCTGGCCAACTCCATTGCACTGGGACTCAGGTGAGGAAGAACATCATAGCTGGAGAGCATGAGGGAGAAAGGCTGCTCAGCTCATGGTGGCCAAGAAGAGGGGAGGATGTCCTCAGGGAAGACGCTCCCTTCCAGGGCATGCCCCCAGTGACCCACCTCCTCCAGCTGCGCCCTGCCTGCCTGTAGCAACCACCTAGTCACTCCATTCAAAGTAGGATGGACTGATGGGGTTCCAGTTCTCACAATCCAATCATTTCATCTCCAAAAGTTCCTGATTCAAAACTGGAGTTTTGGGGGGCACCTCACATCCAAACTGTAACACGGAGTAATATAAAGAAATTGTTGGTTATAAGAGTGAGACAGGGAAAGTACACGATAAGCCTGGAGTAACTTGTGTGAGAAAAGGGGGTGGGGTAGAGGAGAAAGGGGGAGGAGAGGGAAAGGAAGGGGAGGAGAGCAGAGGGAACCTCAAAAGAACCAGACGCCATCTGGAAAGGAGCCTCCCTGACAAATCTGGGACAACCTGAGCATCAAAATACATAAGGAAAAGAAGTGATAATAACCTACTAATAAGACAAAAACCCATGGGTCCTTGCTCATAACAAATACATGTCAGATGCTAAAATGGAGATAGCAGCAGAGTTGAAAAACCTCCATTCTGCAATCATCAAGCAAGAATTGTCAATGGATAATGGAACAATGACCTTCAAGCTCTCTCTAGAACTTAAAACAGATGTAGGCTTTAGGGGAGTGTATCTAAAAATAAAAAACATGGTGCGGTGCAGAACGACATGCTAGACAGTCCCCAGAAAAGGTGGCAATAGAGAAAGGAAGAAATGGCAGGACCAAAGCTGAATCACAGCCTAAAACAAGCTTTGAGGGCCTTTCTTACCTTATTTAAATTCACACTGGCTTTTACCCTCTCTCAACACAATGCCAATTCTCTATAATAATCCAAAAAAGTAATGTGGAAAAGACGAAAACTGAAGAAGGCTGAAAACAACTTTGATTCAACTATGTGGGTTGTGCTTCTCTTTTTAATTTTATACTACATATCTTTAAAGTCCATCGCTTACCATCAAGCTTCTAAGTGTATCTGGCTTCACAGCCAATTCAAATAAGGATGACTCGTGCTAAAGGGCAAGAGCTCTAAACATCTTAATGGGAAAGGAGAGACACTGCCTCAGGAGTACACAGGTCCTAGATAGAGCACGTTTTACTAATGCTTATGCCATAACTGTGGGTTCACCCACTTCTTTCTTGCATGGCTCTCCTTAGATATGAAGACTCTCACTGACTTTACTGACTTTTACTAACGCACAAAGCAAGACAGATAGATGATAGATAGATAAATATATCAACAGTTCACAAGTAGTGGGTTAATTCTAATATCAAGTTACAGAATTTTTTGCACAATTTAAATAAAACTGAATTAAAACCACCTGCTTAATACCTAACTGTATGCTAACTCTCTCTCATGCCCAAAATGCTTGTCTTTAAAATATATTTGATATATATGACCCAGATAAAAAGGAAACATAACTTAGGGCCCAGAACAGAGAAGAATAATTAATATACAATTACCTTTTGTCAAAAGCTTTTAAATAATTTTAGTTGGGAAAATTTTTCTTCAGATAAACCTTATTTAAAAATGTACAAGTTCACTCTACAAAATAAAATTGGAACCACTCAGTAAAAGTGGGCAGTGGGAGTCAGAGACCCACCCACTTTGGATGCTCCCCTGGCAGCCCAAGTCACAGAGAGTCACTGACATGTCTGATGGTGTGTAAGGTTGCCACTAAAAACAAGATCCTCCAAGTATGAAATACAGAATTTAAACCTAGAACTAGCACACTCATCATTATTTACTGAAGAATGAGAATAGAGTGAGTAAAAATTCTTAACAGATGGATCATTTATAAGAGTAATGTAAGAAATCATTTTGGCATTAAGGTGGCTGCTCATTCTTGTTATAAACTACCAACTGACACTGGAATATGATGTTTCAATTGCCATTTTTATTCTAATGCCCTTTTGTTCTAAGTATCTTCTCAATGTAAAGTGATAAAAAATCAGGAGGTTCAAGAAATACCTTTTAATAATGATAATGACAGTGTTATTTATTTATTTCAAATCCCAACAAATACACAGTTTAAATTTTCTAACTAGGTTACTATTTCTTACTTTTTAAATAATTAATCTGTAATTTTTAGGAACTGTATTTAAACGTCTAAGATTTCTCCATTTCCTTTAGCTACTAAAAGGAAAACCTAAAATCCCTTCTTACTCTGAAATTCCTTTAAGTCAAACTGAAGCTGCCTCTTGTTACTGTTTTGCTTGTGTAGAAGCAGAACAAAAAGCACATTAATAGTTAACAAAGCTACAATATGATATCCGAATGAGGTGTCACATTAAAAAAGTACTCAGACTGTATTTACAAAAAAGAATCTCTACCATTAATTATTCAACATTTGGATGTGCCCAGAAACCAGAGCATAACTTTATAATGTTCTGTTTAAATGAACTACGTGATATGGTAACGAACATTTGGTACAGTGAGCTCTGTGAATTTCAGACTTGTAGTACTATGGTTTTCCAATTTTTTGATCAGTGGATAGATTTTAATGTTAAATCAGTCTGAATTTCACTTGTTCTTTAAAAATATTTATTTAAACCCAAAATTTTGCATCTCAAATATTATAAATTCTAAAACTGAATATAGTTTGAATCAATGCATTATTCATAAAGAAAAGACACCAGAAGCAAAGCTGTGTGCTTCTTTCAAAGCTGTTAAAATTGCTAAAACATACCATATTTATGCAAGCAATATTTGATTGTTTTTCTTAAAACACAAGCTTGTTTTTGTCAGATCAAGATATGCCAAAAATTCTACACCAAACAATTTTTGCTTATAATTAAAGCAATCATCAATCCAAGGATTGTCATTCATTTCATTTCATCTCTACTTCAAAAAAAAAAAGTAATTTTAAAAATTTTTTAATTCCCTTGAAATGGTAAGATAAATGAAAACGTAAGTGCCTTCACATAATAACAGTAAGCTGACCCTTTGGGAACGGTTGACTTTCTCAATGCGAGGCATTCAAAGCTCATTCAAAAGTGTTCATTTAGAATGCAGATATCAAAGATGATGCAAATGTTCAAGAGAAAATGAGAACTTACCAGATGTTCTAATCCAGCTTTGATGTTTCCAGATTCCCTAAAATAGAAGAATAAAGTTCTAAATAGTTGCTAAACCCTTGTCTGCTCCAATTTATGTTTACCTCAAAAATGTTTTATAAACCCTCACACTCATTCATCTATCTTTATTAATGTTCACAACAGTGCTGTTTTTCAGGACAAAACAATTTCTACCAAAAGGGAACAAATTATTTATATCAAATAGTACTACCTCTAAAACTAGTATTCCACTAACAGGAAAAAAAGTTTCAGATTTTTCAAAGTCAATGGAGAACAAAAAAATCAAGTATATTATTATTTTACTATTCACATGATAATATGCTCATTTCACATCAGCTTTTTCATTAGCAATTATGGTTATTTCCAACATTTGTTATGAAAAACATTCCAACATTTCATCCACCACCTGAATCCTAGAATTGACATTTTACTTGATTTGCTTTATCCATCTTCATCCATCAATGGTTGTACTTTTACATAAAGAACACACGTGAAGAATATGTTGTAACTACACAGCTAAGTAAGTCAATCTTAAGAAAATTTTCCTGATGTTGATTTAATTAACTTAGTGCTCACTACAAATCAGGACCTAAGATTGTTGTAATATAAAGAAATAAAATGTCAGCAAAGAAAACACAAACATTAGGCATCATGATATGTTTTAAGTATTTAATTTCTTGCTTTTCACTGTAAAAGAAACTGTTGATAGAACTATAAATACAAGTATCTGCACAGGTAGCAAAGATAGTTGAAAATGCTGCCTGATCAGTGGCCCTGCACAAGCAGTGGGACCCTATCTTAAATTAAAAAATAAAAAGCAGGTTGAGGATGTGGCTTAGTGGTTGAGTGCCTCTGGGTTCAATCCCCAGGACAACACACACACACACACACACACCATAGCAAATAATTGGGTATTTCTTCTAATTTCAAGCTAGACCAATTTATTTGTGACAAACGGGCTTTGAGTTTTCTCACTCTAAACAAGCAATATTTCAGTTTCAACATAACTACCAAGCCTCATCTTTTTTTAAACATGAAATTGTATCTACCACATTGCAGAGAATGATTATGAAACCTCCAACAATAAACATCATTCTTACACTCCTGCTATTTATGTTCTCCCTGTGGTACTTTGCTTCTCTGAAGAGTCCCAACTTGCTTTTCTATTTGTTTCCTATTTTTCCTTTGCTTGAAAATACACCTAGTTCCTTCTCCTCGTCTTGCTGAACTACCTCGCCCAACATCCCCACCTTCACTCCCTGCAGTTCTGCTGCTGGAGAGCTACACGCAGGGCTTCCCTCGGCTCTCCACTCTCACTGCCCTGCCTGGCACCTCAGGAGGAAGTCCCCACCTGAGCTCACTGGTACCCGTCTTCAGCCATCCTCTATTTCCTGCTCCTGGCAATCTTCTGAAACCCATTCTCTACTCTCTAATGTCATCATGGTCATAATGACAAATGACAGGAATCAATTACCACAAGGTGTGAGAGAAGGCTACTGTCTATATAAATAATCATGTTAAACTTTACCACTACAAAATTAATATGTTTAGTGGAGCTGGAATTCCAATGAATCTTTACGTTTTCACAAGGATATTCTCAGTTATTTGCATAACTTAAAATCTAAACAAGCAAAAAAGAATAACATACACAGTAAACATCTCAACAGGACAACACATGTGTGTCCCACAGACACTACAAGCACACAGTGAATCGCATCTCCCTCCCACTTCTGAGCTCCAGGTCTCCATCCCGGCTGCTCTTCGTTTAGCCCTCTGAGGAGGTTCTGTGCACACGTGAGTCTGTGCCTGCTGCTCTTCTGTGGTTAGAGCCTCCGCGGGCATTCTGCCTCAGAGCTGGTCCTAAGAGGACATATACGCTCCACCTGCCCCCATGGCTACGCTGTCACACAGTAGTTCTTCCTGGAATACAAGGCGACAATACAAAAAGAGGAAACCCCTTAGATTTAAGGCACAAACTGCTGCAGCTAGGCATGCTTGGCTTTTAGAAAGGTAACAAGGCACCTTGCACACCATATGTCATCTTCGTATACATTAATAGTTCTGAAAGAAATGCCGTCAACTGAGTCTCTCAAAAACTTAGGGAAATTCTCCTAGTTTTCTAAGGTATTTGCATTTTGGAACTAAGGATAAGAAACTATTCTTTTAAAAAATATTTTTAGTTATAGATGGACACAATACTTTTATTTTATTTATTTATATGTGGTGCTGAGGATCAAACCCAGTGTCCCCACACATGCTAGGCAAGTGCTCTACCACTGAGCCACAACCCCAGCCCAAGAAGCTATTCTTTAAACAAAAGAAAGGACAGGTGATTGCCTTCCTATGTTTCCAAACGATTCTTAAAGGCTATTTTGAAAGTATGTGTTTTGAATGGCATGACTAGAGAAAACTAGGCATCCTTTTTGACCCACCTCCCTCTACTACCAAAGGTAACTGAAGGTGACCAACTAGGATCTGGCCTGTTCAAATCCTTCAGGATAATTCTGATCTAACTGCTCCTTTCCATCCCTACGGCTACTGCTTCAGGTCCTCTTTTCTCACCTAAAATACTGAAACAGCATCTTAATGGGTCTCAACAGCTCCTGCCTTGCTCTAGGTCAATGCATTCTCCATAATACTGCAAAATCTTTCTAAAATGTATGCTTGGTCATGTCAACGCCTTTCTTAAAAACTTAGCAGCTTCCTTATTACCTGCTATCTTGCCAAAGCTATATACAACAGGAAGTTACAGCAATGGACAGGACAAACTGTTTACCTGGTTTCATTCACAACTAAACCACTTAATCTTTCCACCCAAAATGTTCCTTTATTCCCAGTCTCTTCTCAGCCTCCTCATTGAGCTAGCAAACAAACAAACAAGCAACATCCTCCAGGACTCAAGTTAAACAGCATCTCCACTGAGCAAATTCCTCTTTCCCTACCATGGAAATCTTCCTGCATGCTGCCTGAACACTCTGCATGTCCCATTACAGAACATCACAATTCATTATGAATGCATGTCTATTTTCCCACTGACGCCGCTAAAGTGAAAATTCCTAGGGGGCATGCACTATATCTTAATTTTTCTATTCTAGCACCCACTTAGAATGTCTGAATTAGGATATGTGACTGCTAAGAAGGGACTGAATTTGACCATCCTGAGACAAAGCTGGGTGGAGAGTCAGCAGCAACTAGCCCAGGCCTCTGAGGGCCCTCCCCGATCTTTTCCCACCCTTAACCCACACAAAAGCAGGCACTTTGCAAGGGTCAGTGTTGCTGGTACAGGAATAGCAGATGTGTGTGGGCACATGTGCAGCACGAATGCAGGTGTAGGGCAGGCGGGGGCTTTGCTTTGGCTTCAGTCCTGTTTCTGAAGGAGGAAGACACAATGGAAAGAGGCTGAGGACAGACTAGAAAGCAAGAGGCTTTCTATCCCCATCCTCAAGTTAACCCAGAAGAGGCCAAGCCAGAGCCTCAGCTTCTTCTCTTCCCTTAGGTCAAGTTAGTAGCCAGGGCAACTGAATGCTCTAAGGAAACACAGGAAAACTTCAAGGTGTGTGAACACAGGAATGAGGGAAAAGGCAAATAAAAGGAACTCACCTAAAGAAAACAGAATAGATTGAACAAGGGTATACTTTATGTATATCTTAAAGAGAAGATTTGTAGAACCATGTAAGTATCATTTGTAGATTCATATAAGTATAAAAACCCAACTATGAATCAACATGTGACTGTAGGTATTAAAATAGAACAGTCTGAAAGAAAGAACTCAGAGGGTAGATTAAAAGCATATTAAACACAGAGGACAAATCAATGAGATGAGAACTACTCAAGCAGGCCAGAGAGGGGGTGGGAAAACAAAACAGGCAAAAGATAAAGTAAAAAACAGGAGTAGAGCATTCACATCTACATCACAGAAATCACAGGAGACCAAAGACAGAATGGAAAGGAAGAAATGTTTTAGGAACATTTGGTAGGAATGCTCTTAAACTGGTACATTTAAGAACCAATTTAATGGTGGGAATTTCCCAGATTAAAAAAAAAAAAAATTCAAATCTCAGATTGGAAGGACACATGGGAGTGTTGAACAGGATAATTATGGAAAAATTCACAGCAAAGCCTATTATAAGGACACCTAAGAGTACTATGGATCTTAAATGCTTCCAGAAAGAAAAAGGAAAAAAGAGAGACCCCTCCATAAAGGAAGAGTAGCACCAATATCGGATATGTCAACACTCGGTGGAGTCACGATTCCCACGATAATGTGTTGGACAAAAAGAACTAGGTATTTAGAATTTACACACAGCTAGTAAGCTAGTAGTTAAATAGAAGGAAAAAACAGACTCAGAATACAAGACCCAGAAAATTCACCACATAAAAAGATCATTTGAAAGAAGTCTTGAGGAAGGTAAAGCAGCAAGAGGAGAAAGAAACTCTGGAAGAAGCAACAAGACAGAACAGGCAAGAGGGCTGGCCTAGAACTCAGTGCTTATAGAAGCCAGCAACTCATGGCCAAGAAGAAAGCTAAAGGAAGCCCCTCTGTCCATGGAGGGGAAAGGCCAGAGAAGACTCACTAGTAAGTCCAGCAATGTGTTATTGACAAGAGATTGGTACTACAAAATGATTCAGAAAGGTTTTTAAAATAGGATAGGAACAACCACAAGCAGGCAAATATTAGCCAAAAGAAAGTCAACGGGAAACTCCCATGACAAAATATACTTCAGTTCCTGTCCCCTCCAAATACACACATACACAAAAAAGGATGCTCGACTTTAGGAAGCAGCACAATGGCTTGAGAAGTTTTCATTTATGTCTGCACAGGTTGCACACACACAAAGCTTAACACTTATCACCTGGGACACCAAAGTCTGAGCAAATGTTCCCTAAAAATCATTTATTTACTCGTACCGTTGGCAAAAAGACAAGGCAATGCGACCATTTCAAAATAACAAAAAATCCTGCATACGTAAACAAAACACAAGACGGCATCATACATAATCTTGGTGCCCAAAGCAGAATACCTAAATCTGAACTCGAACTCAACTACAAAGCAGTCACGGAGCTTGGATGACCATGCAGACCTGAGGCTCAGACGTCAGGATTGCATGACACTTGGAGTGTTGTGAAGAGTCAGTAAGAGAGTGAAAGAGTGACAGAAATGACATCATGGTGGTTGGTGCTTAGATACAAGTCTTGGAGGTGATTCCCACAGTCCTGGTGAGTTTTTAAGGACAGAGGGACCAGACCAAGATGCTGGCGGAAGGACCTTGCAGTAAAACCTGTCTTCAGCTCAGCCTGTCTCTAGGGCTGCCGCTGTCACGACTTCATCAATACTGGTGCAACTCCTCTTGCCCTGTGCTGAAAGCAGACTTAATTCAATTATAGGTCTCAAAACTGATAAAATGGTCCTGAAGTGGAAAATGGGAAGGGATTATTGGCAAATGAATAAAGATTTGTATCGAACTAACACACAGGAGTACAGCAGGTCTTTTTTTAATCATTCCCTGTCTTAAATCTTCTGGGAACCATGAGTTTCCCTTCCCCTCATGCAGCACATCGATTTCTGAATTAGACTGCAATATTAAATAATTAATATACTTGCCATGATTGATGTTCTACATTAGCTGAATATTAGGTTATCAATCAAAATCCACTTGGTTTAATGTAATAATATTGAAAAAGTGTCCTGGGCTGCTCATCCAATTTGTAGTTGAGGCAGCACAGATCGTAATGCTGGCACACACAAGGCTCTGAAGCAGGAAACGCAGTGCTCAACACGTATGAGGCAGACATTTTGAAACTGATGGCGACAAGGCGAGGTTGTCCTGACTAAACCATGTAGCGTCTGTCAGCCTCAATCTTCAATTATGCCATGGCAGACAAGAGAAAAACTAAAAGTTGTATATCATTTGACCTCTGTTGCAAACAAATTCCATTATTTTGCCAAAAGAAACATGCTGCAAGTCCAGAAACAACAGCTATGATAAAACTGATACCCTCTTACCAAACCTGTAAAGAGAAGGTGAGTTCTGTTTAGACCTGGCTCTACTAGGAAGGAAGCACACCTCCAGGTGCTTAATGGAATAAGGGACTCAGATCAAGGGACCACAATTAATACTGGCTTCCTTTAAAAAAAAAAAAAAATCACTTCCTTCTGATTATGTCATTCTCTTTTATACTCAGCATTTTGTATCCATACTTGTCAAAACATTATCTTAGAAAAAACTTTAATTGCCTGCTTCTCATACTAAAAGTAAGCAATTATTCTAATCATTCCCTAGTATATCAATCCAAAATCTATCATAGATTTGCTTATAAAATTGATATTTTAAAACAAATTTAATAAGTAAAGAATATCCAAAACAATAGAAACTATTCCATTCTTTTGGAGAGGAGGAGAAACTTCAAATAAATATAAATAAAACCATTTCACAGAACAAGCCAAAATTCCCATGAGTTTTGGTATGAAACACTCATGAACCATAATGCATGGATCTGAAATAGTATTAAAGCATCATTTCGATGACCAAGTCCTTAATAAAAGATTAAATAGATTTATATTATGTAACACGTTATTCCGTATAAATGTGTATGTACATGGTAATTAAAAATAGAGTAACTCAAATAAAAGTTTACATTAGATTCTTTGTCATGAACTAAGCACGCTAGTCACCTTTAAAGGGTAAGTGTGGTGCAGTTTTCTGTGGCTAGAGGAGCTAATATCACAGGCAACTTTGCATTTTCTCTTTTGTAATACAGAATTTGCATTTTTTTAATATGATGGCAGTCAAGGCTTGTAAAAGTCTGCGTACATAAACCATAAAGCCATCTAAACATCTTCCAACTCAGACAATAATTGGTAGCTTTTTACATATGTTAAATTCTGTTATTTATCCAATGTTATTAATAAAAATTTGGATAACATACAAATCTAAGAAAAACATGAATTAAAATTTCAGCTCAACTATTTTTAACTAAATGTATGATTTCTGTGTTACCTTCTAATTTTTTCATCTTCAATTCAAATCAAGGATTAAAAAGATAATCAGCATATAAAGAATTTAGAAGTCATTCAATAACTACCAATGAAAATGACACACTAAAAATTGATTGCAAACCACTTTCCAAATAAGAATTACCCTTTATAGAAATTTTAGTTTTTTTAATCACCTTGAAATCTACTTCAACTATAATACCCATAAATGAAAATCAGTCTCATTTTCAAACATTAAATAGAGAGCTTGGCCCCATGACTATGTCCAGTAAGAGTGCTGTGTAACAGACCTTGACCCATGGTCACATCCAATAAGAGCATATATGATCCTGATACAAACACATTAATATTCTCATCTTTTTGGAAGGTAGTAATGAAGTGTGTTGAAAAACAAAGAAATTTTCCAACTACCTAATTTTTAAAAATATTTTAACTCAATAAGAAAAAGAATTCTCAGTTCGTTTTGGGTTTGAGCAGAATTCTCAGTAATTTTCTTTTGGTAAGAGAATGTCTTGCAAATTAGCAGCTCCAAATGTATGTTCTTGTTACTGTTGTTTGGAGTGCTGGTTTTCACGTATCTGCCTTTTACAAGTAGTTTTTGACCTGACCTATTTCTACTAGTAAAAAGTGCTGCTCCAGAACTTATAAATCATCTGCAATACAGGTATGCTATGGCTAAAGTATTTAGAATGCACTGTTCTCTTTTTAAGACCCTTTAGTTAGTTTTACAGACAACTATTTGTGAGCATCCACCATGTCAGATTAAGTTTATATTAAACATACTGAACAGCCATGGACTTATGATACACAATGAGCTCATTCAACAAGGAGCTGAATGCCTAAGTTAGTATTGGTTAAGCCATTTATAATTAGCCAGGTTAACAGGTTCTGAATTCACGGCAAGGGTTTGTAGGGAAAAGAGAAGGGATTTCAAAATTTGGGAAGTCATGCTCTAGATGACAATCTCAGACAGAGGAAATCTTAAGAATTTACCACCAGTAGATTTAATCTAAAATGACAGACGAAGGAAGTTCACTGAACAAGAGAGCATGGGAGAGAAAGAAACTTGAAACATTAAGATGAACATAAAGCACAACAGATACGTTATTTATTTAAGTGCACTTCGATGCCTAAGTCTGACAAATTTGGAGTTAGAACAACAACATCAACAAAAAACATATGAAGTATTAAGATGTGGTGAAATAGCTGATGTCAACCCCAGGCAGGGGAAATGCCTGCCACATGTGCCACTTTATCTTCTGTTTCCCACATTACAACATTACAGCTGATGACCAACCCATCTCTGAGCCCAGGAACAATTCAACAGTTTTCTCAGCACACAGCCACTCAAGAGTCTTGGCCAGTCATGCAGTGTTAGCAGGTGAGATGCATCCAATTCTTATGCATACAAACACAATTATTTTTCAGTCTACGTCCTTTACTTGGTTCAAGAAATTCAAAAAGGCGAAATAGTCACATGTGTTAGAATGGTTCGGAAAGATTTCAAAGACAGAGAAATTTTACCTGGATCCTGAAGAATTGGCTGCATTTGGGCAGACAGTAAACAGAGAAAGAGGCAAGAGTGTGAGCAAAAAGGTCCAGCACATCATGAGAGAGGTGAAGTGTGGAGAGTGGGCTGCCCAGAAAAGATGCATTCAAAGGTCATATAACCTTAACCTTTTCATTTTGAATAACTTCATTATGTAAGCTTTCAGTCCATGATATATGGTTTTGTATGCTGTCTACCATGGAAAAAGAAAAAACCCAGGAGGCAAGCAGAAGCTCAACACTATTTTCCCTGGCCATTGAGGGCATCCTGGCATGGTGCTGCCCATGCAGGACGAAGGGATCCTTTCCTAACATGACCAGATGCCATACAGCTAGCAATGGCCTTGCAAACCATGAATGCTTACTGGAGAAAAATCTAAACTCACATCTGGTTCTGATGAAGAAGAAAATAAAGGTCATCTAAAATTCCACCAGCCAAAGATACTAGCTTCAGTGTGTTCTACTCTTTCCTCCAAAGATTCTTATGCATACAGAAAACACAATTATTTTTCTTACACAAATGAAATCATCATTGATCTGTTATGTGGCTTAAATTTTTAACTACTTACATATTGTAACAGTTTCAAGTGACAATAAATATAATTGCATATACTACTTTTAATGTTTACATATCATTCTGGTCATAGATTCACAAGTTAACTTTGGACTTTTGAATTATTTCTGATTCTTATAAATAAAACTGGTTTATAAAAAAGAATAATCAATCACTAGATTACAAATCATTTATGAATTCTATGTAATTTTTATTTCATTTGAAAGACTGAGGTTAAGTAATTTTTAAAAGGGAAAATAAACCACCATAGTTCATCCTTACTATATTATTAACATAAGCAATTTAAATATATGTGTTTATGAGCAATACTTATTAATTTATATACCTGAGTTAAATTATCATTATAATTGTAGATACTGTAAATAAAATTCCTACTTTCAAAGAAGTTCATTATTGTAGAATTATATCCTAACAACTTCCTAAAGGTAGTACCTGCCAATATATAGAAAACAATTTCAAATGCGATATATGTAAAGATATTCTACTAATGCCTTCAGCTGCTACAGTTGAGAGAAAATGCAGCACATGCATATCTTATAAATTCCAGTAACACAGAGATCAATTATCCAATGTCCCCACTACTGAAATCTTTTGATGCTGTTCTGTTCCTTCTGATGCTCTCCTATCAAACCAGTGTGATAAAATATCAGCAGGAAATAGACGACAAAGGGGTGACATGAAGTAGGTGTGCATCCAACAGCACTAGCATCAACTAAAATGTTTTACTTGTTTAGTGAATCAAACTAAAACCCTCAGCCTAGAATCAAGGTTCTTTGCTAATTCCTAAAGACCTCTTTATACTTCCCAGTGCTATTTGTCAATTGTGCCTTTGAGGAAATACTGAACAGCATGTGCCACACACTGTGCTAATAACTGTAAGTGAATTCACTCATTTAACCCTTATAAATTATAAAAAGATATGATCATTATCCCTATTTTATAGATGAACTAAATAGGCTTAGATCAAGCAGATCACACAGTACACTCCTCAGCTAATAAAGCAAGATTTGAACCCAGACCATCTGAGTTCACTGCCCAAATTGTAGTTAAAGGAAAGGCATTACTGTCAATTCTGAAAAATAATAAATAATGCCAACAATGAAAGAAAAATGTTGTAGTATTCCTCTACTCCTGAATTGGAAGCATGAATGGAAAAGAAGCTACAAAGGAGAGGATTTAAGTGAAAAAAAAAACTAAAAAACTCTGACCCTTATCAGCAGGCTAACATGCACCCATCTCCGACCCTGCTCAGCATTTATAACCTCATTAAATTCTCCCAATATTCACAAAAAGAAAAATCTGAGGAAAAGGCTCACACACATCCTGGGAAATATTAAAGTACAGAGTAAAAGTCAGCAAAACACAACTAAACACCGCTGTGCACCTAGCAATCAGACAAAGATTAGCACAAAAGATGTGCCCACTTCTGGCAAAGGTACAAGGAATCACATGGGACAGAAAACCAAACAAATTTTCCAGAGGGCAACTGGCAAAGCGCCTCAAAATTCTTAATGCACACAAAACCTTTGACTTGACAGATCTATTTCTCTAGGCTGATTCCAATGATATCACAAATATTAATCACTTTGTTGTATTTAGTGCAAAAGCAAAACAGGAAACAAACACCCAACACTGGCAAACTGTCACATAAAATATGATTAATATCCATATAACAGAAAACCATATAGTCATTAAACTTACTTCCATGAAACTGATACTGCAGTATAAGTCTTTCTAAAGGATATTACAAAAAGGTAGGATGTCAAGGTTGTAAGAAGAGTTTTATGCAGGCTGTGTACACTGTGGTTTTATGTGTGTATTCACAAAGATACAACCAAAATGCAGACAGTATTTAGCTGCAGCTTGCAAGTACATTCTAATTCTTTGCTTCTATGATTTCTAAAATGTCTTGTGTGAAAACACCTCACTGTTGGTCCAATGGAAAAGTATCTTTTAAAGTCCTTAAAGCAGCTTTAAGGAGTTACACATTATCATCATTGAATAATGGATCTGAGACTTGGAATAAAAGACTAACTTGATGAAACAGTAGAGACTGTTCTGATCCAAAGCTAACACCCTTTCTCTTACAATAAAAATGCTGCCTGGCATATTAGATAAGTCAGAGTTTATACTGAGTCCACTTTCTTCCTGTTCTCTCTAGTCTTTCAAGACTTTCTCACCACCTGCGTGGGGACATGCCTGTTACCTTCAGTAATCACTTTATGGGCCCTGACTGCCTTTCTGTTCAACTTTCTACCATCTACAAGGCTTAAGACAAATAGAATCTTCCTAAATGTGATATTTGATTATACAGACAGATGAATTCAATTTCAAATTGTAGTATGTGAAATAAAATAAAGATAATGGACACAGTTAGGTCCACGACGCATGAGACAAAAACGAATGGTGAGCTCTTCAATGATCTGCCCAGAGTGTTCCAAGTTCTGGCACATCACCCCCTTCCCCCACTCTACTTATATTAGAGTAATATAAGTACTTTCCACTTCACACCAAAATCTGCACAACACTCTTCTCCCTAATATCAATGTCTTCAGATTCCATGTTCATGTCACTGCCTGCTGAAAACTACCATATATAGCTAACATACCATTACCCAAAATACTTCTTCCAACCAGTCCAAAACCACCTCTAGTCCTCCTCTCTACATCATCAAATTCCAATGTCTACTGTACAAAACAAATTAACCCCACTCCCGCTACGTTCATGATAATTTCTTTCACCTCAATACCTAGAGTTGCTTCTTGACATTTAATGGGTAAGTGCTGGGATCTTTGCAAATGTCCCACGTTGGCAATGCATAACATACGGAAAGCAAGAAGCACTGCATTTAACAAGTATTACTAATTACTGTCAACATCACTACCATGCAGACTCTGCCAGAGGATCTGCTCAATACCTCAGGTAGAAGGAGAATGTTACTGAGAAGACAGCTGGCCTCATTCACTAGCTGAATGATGTGACTCCTGCACACCTCCTCACAGAGCATATGCCTGAGAGCATGTTCCAGGAGGAACCTCAAAGAAAATAGGCCACGAAGACAGCTTTGAACAGACAGGATGAACATTCTGTAGATTCTAAGGTTAGCTGCACTGCCCTCATCCACAACCCCAGATTCGGGCACATAGCTGTGCTTCCATGAATTCATCCCATGCCAATTATGCATTCAGGCAGATCTGCCTTATTACCACATGAAGCTTTCTGAAATGCATAAATCCTTGGTGTGCAATGTTCATCAGACTGATACTCTGTGAAGTATACACTAAGGACAGAAGTCTTCAGACCCTGGGGTACAAAGATTAAATTAAAACAAATTTACTTACATATCATTATCAGTAACTACCATTCATCAAATCAGAACTTCCAGGAAGATCTCTGGAAGTCACTCGTCCTCTTTTCCCAACTAAAAAGAATGATTATAATATTTGTGGATTATATTCTTATTTGGTCTCGACACCCAATGAGGAATAAGCTCTTTCATAAGGCAGTCTCATTTCTGTGTTTAACAATACTAACGATCTAAAAATGTCTTCTTTATGTTGTAAGGGAAGAAAAATGATGTTTTCTTCAACCTTCACAGGTTCTTAGTTGGAATGGACTCTCATAACACAAGACACATGAACAACAGAAATAACAGAAGTTTATTAATATGCATGTTTTACATATTTGTGGAAGATACCTAAGAAGTGGGTAGTTCTCACAGAGATGACTTTGAATTCTAGTTTACAGAGCATCTTCAAAGAATGGTTAATTTTAGAGAAATGACAAGACAAAAGAAAAGAGCTTGGAGGCTCTAGGGGTGGCAACGTGGGAGGCAAATGGCAGATAAAAGCTAGTTGGTGAAATCTGTTAATGTCAATTCCTCTGGCATCATTCTTAGATCCACAAGGTCCAAAGCTGTGTCTAGTGGTGAACCTGAGTTCTCCCCAGGAGATCTTTGTAAACCCAGGTCCAGCTTTGAGGTAGGGAGTAAGAGGACAGAAAATGTCCCCGTATCAGTTTCTCTGAACTGCCTTCAGCTCAACCATCTCCTATTTTGGGGTTGCATTTTCTGGTCTGCCATGATACCAAACCAAAACTGCCTTTTCCATTATTCTACCCACTATTCTCATGCTTACTAGCATCTAGGACAAACCTGATATTATGCTGGGGGCCATAATTAACACAGACCAATGTTCATTCTTGCCCTAAAGGGATTTATAGTCTCATCAGGCAAAGCAGAGAAGTAAACAAACAGTGGGATTAACTATTATGAACTGTCAGAATTCAAATTTCTGGGGTAGGGGACTTTGAGGATGGAGAGAGTGGAAACTGTAGGCATAGATGCCAAGAAATACTCAAAGAAAGAGATGCAAAGGCCAGCACCACCACCTGGGCCCTGGATCTGCTTCTCTGGAGTCCTTTAAAACATCAATGCTTCAGTCACCTGTCCCTTCCCCAACCAACCCCATAGCCACTGAGAAACACACGAGGGATCCTGGGTGGAGGTGGATAAGCAGGACCAGTTGACCTGGAAGTAGCAACTGTGCCTTTATTCATGCACTTATTCCATTTTCCTCTCAGAAGAACCTGGGCAATAGTCAAGGAGATGCAGTGCATGGCAGGAGCGGGTGGAAGACTCAGGTCACTCCTGCCTTTGCGGGGGAAAAGGTTAGGAATGGAAAAGTACTGAATCACAGGAAAGTGGCTCAGCCCTAAAGAAGGAGGTCTCTGAATGGAGAAGGTCAGGAATGCAGATGGGCACACAAACAGGTGGGAGAGCGTGGCAGACTCTGGCTGTGCCTCCCTGCAGAAAACAGCAAAGCACTGGCCTGCACCAAGTCTGGTATGAGGAGGGCAGCTTTCTCCATGAGACCGGCCAGGCAGAACCTTATACAGAATGCTACAACGTGCACAGGGGTTCCCTCCTCATAACCCCATTTTAAGTTGAAAACATCATTAAACAAAAATGCTCTTAACACAGGTAACCTGTAGCGTCAGGCCGCTCACCAGGAGCTCCCCCTTGCTGCTACAGCCCAGGTGCGAGAGGGTTTCCTACAGCAGACTTCTGCCCTGGGAAACAGACTACTCAAAGTTCAGAGAACAGTTCCTACGAATGTGGGCTGCTTTTGACCATTCCAAAAATCGAGAAATCACAAGGCGAAACATCGTCAGGTCAGAATTGTGTACAATTGCCTGTGGCTTGGGTCTGCACAGTCACAGAAATTTGGCAGGACCCAGATTCCTCAGCTACCATTCCCTTACGTGAACTTGCCTTCAGTCAAACTTTGGAAGGATTACATGCACATTCTAACTTCCTACCACATCCCAAAGTCACTCTTGCTCCAGTGATTCACGGTTTTTCCAAGTTACCAAACACAAACACTGCTTTTATTATCCAATTCCTGACACACTTCTTGAAGTCTCAGATACTGTCCAACATTCCCTTGTTCACACCCCCTTCTCATTTGTCTTCCATGATGGTACATCATTCACTTTTCTACATTTTCTTTCTTTTCTCTTTTTCGTTTTGGCAATACTGAGGACCTAACACAGGGCCTTGCACTTGCTGCACAAGCGCTCAATCACTGAACTATACCCTGGGTCTAGGAACCTTCCTTGCTTGGGGTTACCACCCACACGTCATGGGATCCATGTAGGTACTGCAGTGTGAACTATTCTCCTAAATTAAAGAGCAATGCATCATGTCTACCATGCTATATAATGCCATTACACCTGTGTTCAAAGGGCATAATGTGTGACACTGCCTAACGAAGCACTCAGCACATTACCCACCTCAAAGGAGAGCAGCAGCCACAAAATCAGAAAACTCAAAGTGGAATATCTCATTCCAGAAGAATTTCTTTCCAAAAATAAAAACAAGTTCTTCAGTAGTATATGTGTTAGTCACTGAATGAAAACTGTTTACCAATGAGATAACTGAATCATGACTGACTGAAGTAACCAAAGGAATGTGTCCAAGGAAAACAAAAGTATTTAAAACTATCAACCTTTCAGCAAGAACAGTTGCTCTAAAAGTAAAGCACATGGGCAGTATCCTCGAAGAGCCAAAGTAAAAGATAAGGCAAAATGACCCTGAGTGGCTTTCTTTGGCTCCTGACGAATCCACAGACATTAACAGACACTGCCCAGTGGTTGTGTATTGAGAAGGCAATGCTTCGTTTCAAGTGGCTTAAGAATTGGCCTCTATGATCAGTTAGATTCAGAATGTCCCCCAATGGCTCCTGTGTTGAAAGCTTGGTCCTCAGTGCAGCCATGTTCAGAGATGGAGCTTCAGGACTGGCCAATAGGGTTCTGACCTTGTCAATGGATTAGTCCTTTGAGGGGTCCACAGCTGAATGGATGATTGGAAGATGGACTATGTGGGGTGGGACCTAGATGAAGGACGTAGGTCTTGGGTGGCATGTCTTGGGGAGCATATATGTCCCCCATTTTATCTGTCTCTCATCTTCCTGGCTACCATGACCCTCCCCTCATGAAGTTCTGCCTCTTCTCAGGCCCAGAGCAGAGGAGCTGGCTACCATGGACTGAGACCTCTGAAGCCATGGGCCAAAGTTTGTCTCAGGTTTTTTATCAGTGATGAACAGCTGATTAATCTAGACAGTCCACCCAGAACACAAGAACTTTTTCAAGGAAACAGAAACCACTAATTTGATACAAACTTAGGTGGAATCTGCTAAGTTTTCTTTCAGGTCGAAGTAGTTAAAAAAGAGCACAAAGAAGCTTACCTGAATAAATTTACAAAGCCTGCAAAAACATGAGCCTGTGTGAAAATTTAAAGCCTACAGTTACTCATTATATTATTTATCAGCAAATGCTCTGCAAAATACTTGACTGTATCCTGTGGTTTGAACCAAGAGTGCCAACCGTAAACTTCGTTTGTCCTTATGGTCTTGCATGTTGTTGGTTTTACAAAGTTTTGACAAAAATAGAAGCTTCATAGACTGATTTCCTTAACATATAGCAGTGATATTTTAACAATGATAAAGCTTTATTGTGATTTTCATCCATAGGTTCAAGACAGTTTTCTCAGAACCACTTTCAACCACTTTTATCAAATACTAAATGGCTTTGGAAAATTAGCATATGCTATAGACTTAATAATGTTTCTTAATAAACTCAACCTAAAATTACAAGGCAAATGGTGCTTACATTCAAAACTTATACCTCTGTCAGTAAGAACTGACACTATTTGAGTCCCAAAGTAATGGCAAGCTGTACTAAACAGTTCCTATGCTGTCAAAAAGAGAAAACAAGAAGCTCTCAACCGCCACAAGCACACCGAGGAGATTCTTTTCTGAGTTCAAGTCAGAATTCCTGCAATATTTTTCTGACTATGATCCAAGTGCAAAGGAAATCTCCATGTTCCACAATCCATTCAACTGCTATTAAGGAGAATTCACTTCAACTGGAAGTGATCAATATGCAATATAATAAGAGATAGAAAATAATATAATGGAATTTTATAAATGTTTCCTAAGCACACTCAATTGAAAACAAAAGTTCATGGACTGCAATCAGATTTGGCAATACACACCTTTGTGAAAAGATACTTTCAATGATAAAATATTTAAAATCTCATTACATATCAGCATTAACATATAATATTTGCAAACAATTCTGATCATAGTGAACACTTAGAACCCCAATTAAGGTAAAATTTTCTCCAAACACAATTCTGTTTTCTCATACACTTTTATTACACTAATTACTATTATGTTTGAGTTTTGTCAATAAAAACTGGGGACATTTACTGTTTCTTATTGTAAATATATAAGTATAGATATTAATAGCTAAAAAATATCAATTTTTCCTCTTAGCCTAAAATATTTGTTATCTGGCCCTTCACTGAAAAAAGTTTGCTGCTGGGTGGTCACAATCATTTAAATTCCACTCCTTCTCAAATTATACATTCATCTGAGGTTAATCTGGCTTTGTGACATTTAGGAATGGGTGGCCTGGGGCAAATGGAGATTTGTTGTTTTCTTCTTATTCTGATAATTTCATGACAATTTACTGACATGTCAAAGACTGAACTGCAAATACTAGATATAAATTTTAAAAAGGAAAATGCAACAAAAATACAAAGAAGGGATACATTTGAAGTTGAGAATTTAAAGCTTAGCATGGTAGGGCACACCTGTAATCCCAGCTACTCAGACGATGAAGACAAGAGGATTGCAAATCCAAGGTCATCCTAGGTAACTTAGCAAGATCCCATCTCAAAAATAAAACTAAAAAGGGCTGGGATGTAGCTCCATAACAGCCTGCCTCGCAAATGCAAAGCCCTGGGTTCTGTCCTCAACACCAGAAATAGAAACAGAAAAAGTTGTGCACTTCATCAACTTCTCCCATCAGCTTTCTACTTTACAGATTGAAAAGGTAGGAATTTTGTTAATTTTAGGTAACAAAAATATTAGCTGAAAATCTAAAGAAAATGATCACCCAAAAAGAAAATATACTAAACTCTAAGAACAACCAATGTTAAAAGATACAAACTGTTTCCACAACATACATTCAACTCTACCCAATTAAAAGTCTGAGAAAGGAAAAAGATGAACATTAATTGTTCCATCTAAATACTAACACCTTGGAATAATCAGAAAGAACAGTCAAGTACAAAAGAAGAAAAATGGCTTTTTCTTGATTGAAGAAAATTTAGCATGACACTGAATAATCAGTTTTATAGGTACTGATCTTTAAGAAAACAGGTATATAAGAAATCATAAGTTAATTATCAATACTTTAGCACAATTCATAGTTATGTTACAAATTCATAGTTATGGCCATTAGAAGACAATGTTTAAATCTCATTACAGGGTTATGATACACATATTAAACAACAAGAAAATAAAATTTGTAAAATACATAAACAATATATAAATTGTTTCAGATTTAAAATTGGTAACACTGAATATTTCCAATTTTATAGAGTCACTATCATATTTATGTTAAGAGTTAAACATTTAAATCTGCACAAAGTGCAAAACCAGCATTACAACATCACAACACATTTCATGAGTGATATGTAAACAAGGTAACCACACATATACCTCTTTTGCCAAGGACAGTCTGGGTTTATTTCCACTACACTGGCAGAATTATTAAAAGCATCTCATTACAGAGTGTCAAAATCAAGAAAATACTTTAAACAGTCACCATTTATAAGCATATCATAAAAAATTTAATATGCCAAGCAAACATGACCCCACCTGACTACCATGTAAAAGAGGGAGGTTGGAGAAAAAGAGAGAAAAATAAAGATAGCAAGAAGCTAGACAAGGAGTGGGGATGTGGATCAGTGGTTAAACACCCTGGGTTCAATGCCTGGTACCAAAAAAAAAAAAAAAAAAAAAAGTGAGACAGAGAGAAAAACAATGAACTGTGGGATAAGGCAGAGTGAAAGGGTGGAATATTAACAAATGCCCCTGTTTTCTTTGCTACTGATTTCAAATACTTTCTCCTACAAGCTTTTATCACCTTTTAACTAAAAGACAACAGATGTTGTCAAACATTCATTTGGTTTGGTGTTGTTTACCAACCTGATCCATCACACCTTTGGAAGACAGACATTTTTCTAAAGGTTTTCAACAGATTGATAAACCACACATTACAGAGGATGCCAAGATGGCTGAGCACAGGTGCCCAGCACTCACTTCCTTCACACTCTGAAGTGGTGACCAGGAAGAACACAGGAACTCAACAGGTGAGCCTCAAGCCTATTAAGACTTGGAGAGCTGGACTAGGAGCAAAATACACCAGCAACTGCAACCAGAGATCCCCAGATAGGATGGAGTCCCCGTGTAGGGGAAAAGGTGAACTGGTGAGTCCGAGCAAACTCCCAAAGTGTGGTTGTTGACAATTCTACTTCACAGGAAGTTTCAGTCATTACATCTTTGCAGTCCAGTTGCTTTGGAGAAGGAACTCACATTGTCTCCAGGTCAATCCCTACTGGTAGGCTGCTACTGCCAGGCACCATCTTGAGAAGGGGAAATATGTCCAAATTCTTACTGCTTGAAGGTCAGAAACCCTGCACATCCACATCACTGGAATCCCAAAGATACTCCACCACACCAATACAGGGGGCTTGAGCAAGCAGTACAACAGTGACCCAGCACCCATGCCAACCCAGTGCCCTTTATTACAGGAGATGTTTCAGCACAGAGGGTAAAAAACATGTTGCTCTATGGAACTCAGAGATCAGGGCACTTCTCTTCTTGGACTTAGGGCATGGTCAGCCATGTGTGGACTCACACCACCACCAGGCATGAGTAAAGATGCTCATGAACTAAAAGGGCCCCCTCATTAGAGCTAATGGTGTTGGGTTTATAAACTCAGGTTGTGCCACATGAGAGATACATACATTTGCAATTGTAATATCTTCTTGTCGAATTATGTCTTGGGCACTATATAGCAAGTAACCTTCTTTGTCTCATTTATAGTTTAAGCCTATTTTGTTTGATATAAGAAAAGATACTCTTATTCCTTTTGGTTTCTTATCTAATATCTTTTTTCAGCATCTCCCTTTTAGTTTAATAATTCTACTTCTATAATGGAGTAGAATTAACGAACAAGACAGACCTTAAAAACTACATAAATCTGTGGAGACATAACAGCAACTACTGAAGAAATCAAAAGGGAAAATTAAAAATTTCTTCACAAAAATTAAAATGGAAACACAACACACCAAACTTATAGAACACAGAAAAAGCAGAACAAAGAGGGAAGTTTACAGTAATGAACACCTACACAAAAACAAAAAAATATATTTAAAATAAACAGTCTGAAAAGGCATCCCACGGACCAAAGAGAACAAGAACAAAACAAACCCAAAATCAGTAGAAAGAAAGAACAAAGATCAGAGCAGAAATAGAAATGAAAAACAATACAAAAGATCGATGAAACAAAGAGTTGAGTTTTCTGAAGGGATAAAGTTCACAAATCTTGAGCTAGATTGAGAGGAAAAAAAAGAGAAGACCGAAATAAATAGAATTAGAGATGAAAAAGGAAGCATTACAACTGATATCACACAAATTAGAAAAACTATTAGAAATGGATAAATTTCTGGGCACATATTACTACTGAAATTGAAGACCCAACACATAAACAGCAAGGGTGAGTAGACATGGAGTCAGTAGTAAAATGCCTCCCTACAAGGACAGTGTCAGGGCTGCAAGGGGAGGGGAGTCTTCCAAACTCCCTCTACAAGGCCCGTATGGCCTTGATGCCAAAATCAGCCAAGGACACAGAAAGCAAAACTGGACGCCAGCATCTCCAACAAACTGAAACACACAAGTCTCAAAACATGACTAGGAAATCGAGTCCAACAGCACATCACAAAGATCATTCTTCATCATCAAAATGGATTTATCCCAGGCATGCAAGGATGGCTCAACATGAGCACAACATGAGCACACCAACAGAACGAAGAATAAAAATCACACCATCGTCTCAGGAGATGCAGAAACAGCATCTGATGAAATTCAACATCGTCTCATGAAAGAAGTTCTGAACAGATTACACCCAGATATTCACAGACAAAATTTTCCAATGGGGAAAGGATGAAGGTCCTTCTTCTGACACCTGGAACAAGGCAAGGACATCCTCTCACCATGCTTATGTGATAGAGTACCGGAGGTCTTGGCCAAAGCTTTTAGGAAAGAGAAGGAAACAAAAGGCACACAAACAGGAAGACCGGAAGTCAAATTACCCCTGTTGCAGATGATGTGATGCGATCAAGACTGCACTGAAACACTCAGAGAGCTAATGGATGAATTCAGTAATGTTGCAGGGCACAAAAAACAGCATACAAAACTCAGCAGCATTTTAACCCACCACTAATGAGATTGCTGAGCAAGAAACCAAGAAAGAAATCTCATTCACAGTAGCTACTAAATAAAACAAACCTAGGACTAAATTTAACCAAGGAAGTCAAAGACAATGATAAAACACTGATGGAAGAAGTTGAAGAAGAAAAAAAGAATGGGAAGACCTCACAGGTTCATGGACAGGAAGAATACTATTAAAATGGCCATATCCCAAAGTGATTTACCAATTCAGTGCAATATCCATCAAAATAACAATGACATTATTTATAGAGGTAGAAAATACAACTCTACAATTCACATGAATGGACAAAAGATTCTGAAGAGCCAAAGCAATACTGAACAAAAAGAACAAAGCTGGAGGCATCACAATACCTGATTTTCAGACATACTGCCAAACCATATTAACCAAAACATCAGAATGCTTGTATAAATACAAATATACAGATCAAAGGGACAGAACAGAGATCCCCAAAACAAACCCATGCATGTGCAGTCAACTTTGATGCATGAGAAATACATCAGAAAGATGCACTGGAGAAAAGACGGCCTCTTTAATAAATATTGCTGGAAAAAAATGAAACTAGACCTCTCTCTTTCCTCAACTATAAAAATAAGCTGAAAATGGAATAAAGACTGAAACTTAAGACCTGAAACTATGACACTCCCAAAACAAAACACAGGCAAAATGCTTCAGGACACTGGAAAGGCAAACAGTTTTTGGACAGGACCCCCAAAACACAGAAAACAAAAGTAAAAATAGATAATAGTACTATATTAAACTGAGAAGCTCCTACACTACAAAGGAAGAAATCATCAGAGTGAGCATTTGAAAACTATACACCTGACAAAGAGTTCATACCAAGAAGACATAAGAAACTCTAAAACCCTAAAGCAAACAACATAAATAACCTAGAAAAAAGAGCCGAAATAGCCATTTCTCAAAAGATGACATATAAATGCCCAACAGGCACTTAAAAAAAAAAAAAAAAAAAAAAGCCCAACATCACTAACCATGAGGAAATGGCAAATCAAAATCATCATGAGGGGCTGAGGTTGTGGCTCAGTGGTATAGCGCTTGCCTTACATGTGTGAGGCACTGGGTTTGATTCTCAGCACCACATATAAAGAAATAAATAAAATAAAGATCCATTGACAACTTAAAAAATATTTTTAAAAAAAATCACCATGAGATATTACCTCACCCCAGTGAAAAAGGTACTATCAAAATGATTAAAGACAATAAGTGCTGGAGAAGATCTAGATTACAAAGGAACTCTTGCACATGAATGGTGAGAATGCAAATTGATACAGCTATTATGGACACAGTATGGAGGTTCCTCTGAACACTAAAAACAGAACTACCACATGATCTAGCAGTCCAACTTCTGGGTGCAAATCCATAAGAATGAAATCAGTAAAGTTAAGAAGACCTCTGCATTCGTGTCTCAACTCTCCACAGGAACCAGGAGTAGAAACAACCTAAAAGTCACCAAGTGGTAAAGGGATAAAGGAAATGTGGTACAAATGGAATACCATTCAGCCATAAAAGAGAATGAAACCCTGATATTTGCAACAACATAGATGGAAATGGAGATTGCTATGTTAAGTGAAATAAGCCAGGCACAGAAAGACAAGTACTATATGATCTCACTAACCTGTGGAAATCTAAAAAATGTTAGTCTGATGGAACTTGAGAACAGAATAGTAGTTACCAGAAGCTGGAGAGAGAGTAGAGGCGGGAGGTTGGTCCAGACATTGATCAACAGATACTTATTTACAATTACATAGGAGTAAGAAGTTCTGGCACTAATATACGATAGGGTGACTATAGATAAAAAAAAATTAAGTTCTAAATATTTTAAAAAGCTGGATGAAAAGATTTTGAATGTTTTCATCATAAATAAATAATAAACATTTGAAAAGATACATATATTTAACCTGATTTAAACATTACTCAATGTATACATGTATTGAAATATCACAAAGGGGCTGGGGCCGTAACTCCGTTGCAGAGCACTTGCCAAGCACATGTGAGGCACTGGGTTCAATTCTTAGCACTGCATTAAAAAATAAATAAAATAAAGGCATGCTGTCCATTTAAAACTACAAAAAAATTTTAAAGAGAAATATCACATAGTACCTCACTATCATGTAAAATTTGTTTTTAATTTGCTAAAAATAAATTTAATTAAAAAATATATAATACATGTTATGAATGCTAGTTACCAATACATGAAATGGTCTCAGGGATAGTATTAATTTTAGAAAGTGGTATAATGGGGATAAGCTGTTCTTAAATTTCAGATTACTGAAATCTATAGAACAAAGCAAAATGTAACTTTTTACAAAGCAAAATGGACTCACGGAATTTATGAGCAATAATTAAAAGACACTTAGCTTCCAACTCCATAAGAATATGAACATGTTCTCCACCCCCACCCCAAACAAGGTCTGCCCTCCATATGCTTGGGTTATGTATGCATACATGGGTTCTACATCAGAGATGCAAAGAACTTCACATCAAAAATATTTGAAAAAAAAAATTGTAACTGTAGTGAACATATACAGACATTTCTTCTCATTATGATTTCTTAAATAATACAATATACAACTATTTATACAGCATTTACAATGTATTAGGTATTGTAAGTAATTTGGAAATGACTTAAAGTACATGGGAGGATGTGCATAGGTTTTATGCAAATACTAAGCCATTTGATATTAGGGACTTGAGCATCTGCAGATTTTGGTATCCACAGGGGGTCCTAGAACCAGTTCCCAGCAGATACTGGGGGATGACTCTGTGTGTGTGTGTGTGTGTATACATAATGCATTTTGGCTGCACTTTGAATGGAAAATGCATATTACTTGGATTAGGCGGTGTGTACTTACTACTTCAAACATTTACTATTAAATGAAACATACAAGTTTCGACTATACTAAACCTCCAATAATAGAAACTATCTGGACTAGTTTAAAAAAGTGGTTCCAGATTAATAAGTTACATATTAAAAATGCATAAACATTACCACATGCATTTTTGATGATTACAGAGTATAAACAGAACCATTATGTCAATGGAAATAAAAACTTACACACTGGGGGCTAGAGATAAAGCTCAGTGGTAGAGTGTTTGTGTGGCATGTACCAGGCCCTGGGTTTGAACTCCAGCACAGCAACAACAACAAAACCCTACACACTGCTTTCCTACTAACATGAGGATAAAAACACAAAAATAAGTTTTTGTTTTGTTTTGTTTTCAAAAGCTAGTACTCATGGTTATATAAGAGAATGTCTTCATTCTTAGTCACACTAAAGTATTTATTAATAAATGTAAATAATGTTTCCAATATATTCTCCTTTGGTTAAAAAATGCATTTATAAATAGCTGGGGGGGATGATAAAGCAACGGAAGGCAAAACACAAACACCTGGTAAATTTGTGGAGAAAGGGCATGTGGGAGTTTCTCATTCCTGTTCCTGAAACACTTCCACAAGTTTGACCTTAGGTCAAAATAGCTACCAAGAAAAGAAAGCTAATTCTATTAAATTTAACCAAAAGTTTCAGTTTTCACTAACTACAATATTTTTACCAATGAATTTTCTATTCCTTGAAAACCAATATAATCTTCCTTTTCACCCAATTACCACTGTGCTTAATCAAATTTAATTCTGACAAAAACAATAGTAGTCTTAAACAAATATTTGAAAAATATAAGATTAAAAACTTCTTCACAAAGAATAAACTCCAAGAGAAAAGATGCAAATAAAATGACTATCATAATCTTTTGTTTTTTATTTGCAAGTATAAAACTGAAGAAAAACAAAAGCCTGAAACATAGCATCTGTCATATCAGAATATAAAAAGATGATCCTGGCACAAAATGAAAAAGCTCTAATTCATTTGCAAATCAAGCCTGCCGGTTCCATTGCAAGCTGGCGGTAACTGTCAGGAGTTAACAAGATAATCACTTTCGATCCTGCCTTCAATGGTACATTACACTGTCATTCCATTCAATAAGGCCGTTCTTTGGGGCACTAGATGAATGGTTTTCATTTCTAAGTCACACAGAAAGTTGTGGGGGGAAAAATCCACGGGGCTTAAGAAAGAAATCCCTTTATGGGCATTTTATCTGCCGGTACTTGCTTTTAGGCAAAATGAGATATTTTGAAACATCAGTGTCCATTCACTTCCTCTATTCCTTTAGGCCCTTAATCCATTACAAAAAAAAAGAAAAAAACTGGCATATGAGGAAAGTGCAGCACCAGTTTCATTTTTTAAATTACCAATGCATACTAAATAAAAATTCTCTATTAAAATGAGTCTATACAAAATCACCACCAGTCCGTCCAGAAGATTGAAGTTAACCAATTTCCGTATCTCATGGTAACTCAAGTGACTTTCTTAATTACTCAACTTATATTTGGGGTAAAATACAGGTACTTAGAATTTCATATATACCTCCTGCTATACTTACAGTGACTTAAGGGATAATATTTTCAAAAGCTTTCCAGAACATTCAGGAAAATGAATTTTAGCCAACTGGTTCTTTATAATGTACTTAACAAAAAGCATTTTAAAAGGCTTTACTACTTCATGGTTTAACTTAATTTTACAAACAAATGTTGCTGAGCTATCTGCATGATTTTTGCGAAAATACTGAAACTGTATATAAAAAAGAAACTAATATATTTTGTTTATACAAAGAAAAACACAAAGTCCAAAGACTTTAAACTACAGTCTGTAAGAGCAAAAAAACATCAGAATCTCTTCCCTAATTGTTCACACTGCCCTTTATCATCAAATCTATCCAATGCCAAAGCATAAATTTGTTAGAACCATCTGTGTATGAATTACAGAGGTATTTTTAGCAATAGCAACAATCCTTCTTCATCTACTCCCTGAATTCAGGAAATAATATTGCTATGTATTTTCTATGCAATCCCAAGCCAACATTTTCAATCTTTTTAAGGCAAATATGGATTTTAAAATCTATACTACAAATGTTTAAAGTCATTATAAAATCATTACTTTAATTAGTTTATATTGTATCCAAATTTAAGATAGAGCATTCAAAGCTTATGACTACAAAGACTACACATTTAAATTTTAAAACTCAGATTACTTCATGGATGCATACAAGACACAAAAGACACAGGGGAATCCTTTTATAGATAGGAGAAGTCATCTAATTAGATACCTTTCTACAACAGACTAAGTTATTCCAATTCTTCCATGCTCCAATCTTACCAGCTATTTATCCTCAAAAATGTAAGAACTATCCCAGTTGTTAAAATAAAAATAACAAAAGATTGAGTAAAAAAAAAAAAAAGTATGGGAGAGTGATTCAGAAAGCTTGACATTATCAGATTGACTTAATCATTAATATTTAGATTTTTTTAATACCTTTATTTTATTTACTTCTTATTTATGTGGTGCTGAGAACCAAACCCAGTGCCTCATACATGCTAGACAAGTGCTCTACCACTGAGCCCTAGATTTTAAATTAATATCTAACTAAAACTTGTAAGTATGAACAAACTATAATTAATCTGTATATTTTATAAAGACTTTATAAAATTTAAGCTAGAGAAAACTAGTAGATTTAAAGCACAAATGCTTGGCTTAATCTACTAGATTGAAAAGGCTTGTATATTATAAATGACAATGGTATTGTAGTAAATCTCATGTTGCAAATGCTGAGACCCTGGTGACAGAGAAGTTAAGTACACCAAGGTGATGGTGACTACTGTGGTACACTCATTAAATCATGACTAAAACACAGATGACAATGTGGAACTTGAAATTGACTGGGAACACCCCCAGAAAGTCCCAAAGAGCCTCACACACACACAAAGCTGCCTCCAGAGATGACAGAGTTCAGCAATGCAGGTCAGTTGCCATACAGAATGAGGATACTAGGGTCACTTGTCATTGGGGTACCCCGGATTTCCACTGGTTCAGGAGGTAGAAACATATCTACCTTCCAGCTTCCTGCTGCCCTGCTACAGCATCTACCTTCATTAGGTTCCCAGGGTTGTGCGCTCTCCCCAAACACAGCTGCGAAGACAACGAGCAGTAGGGGCATCTCCTGGACACCAAGCACTGGAACAGTGAGGAGGACTACTTGAGGAACAATAAAAGTCCAGCCCAAAAGCTTTGTGGACAATACACACAAGTTCCAACAAGCAACCTGGACTCCTATCCATTGTTTATATTGGCAACACAGAGCAAAATCTTCTGTTTACACAAATAGAAATTTTCTTTTCTTTTTATAGGGTTGGGGTTTAAAACTAGGGCCTGACACATGCTAAATATGCATGCTATCACTGAGCTACATCTCAGTCCCACAAACACAATTCTTTAAATTATAGGAAGATCCATTTGCAGAGGAAATCTTTGCTTCTGAAATGTGATAGGCTGTCATCTATAATTGTTAAGTGTGAATATCTACTCGAAAAAGGATGCGTCTAACAAATGTAAATTCTATTTTACATCTCAACTAAATAAAATGTAAAAAAATTTCAAGTTACCACTATCACATAGTATAGACAATTTTTTCATTGTAGTAAAAGCAGTAAACATTTGAGTTTCTGAATACTTGACTATGAATTGACATTTCCAAAGTATCTTTGCATTTCCTCAGTTATAAATGAATCACAAATTACATTAGAAGCCAAGAAATATTTTGTTATTGTTCTTGCTCTGATACCTTCAAGATATCCAAAGAAGCAAAACGGATATTTCATGAAGGTAATCCCTCAGTAGAGATGAGTAAAATAAAAAATTTGTTTACTGAAAATACTAGAAAGTATGGTAGTGAGAGGAAATAAACTTCGTTCTCTGATTAGTAAGGCAGAATGGAGATAAACAGAACTGGCATGGAGACACATTTAAAATGCATCCACATCTTGAGAATATGGTAAAATATCAAGATTACTGTTGTACATAGTACATCACAACTGATATTAATTACATTAATTTATCACAATTACACCAGAATTGTGTTTGTGGGACTGAGATGTAGCTCAGTGATAACATGCATATTTAGCATGTGTCAGGCCCTAGTTTTAAACCCCAACCCTATAAAATTATAAGAAATGATTTTCTTATAATCATTGAGAAACATTCAAATATTTTAACATTTATGAAATGATTGGCCATTAATATCCATAACTCATAAAAAAATCTTGCTAAAATCAAAGTCCTACAAAAAAGGCAAATAACACAACAGAAGAGTCTTTAAAAATGCGATTCACCAACAAAAAGAAACCATTTCTCTGTAAAAAGACATTCAATCTCAATAACAAGAGTTCAGAAAATCAAAACAATATCACTCTTCTCCTACTGGACAGGCAAGACTTTCTTTAAAATCACTTTCTTTAACCACTTTCAAATTGGTTACTGAAAGGAACAGTCTCAGAACTGCCAGATAGCAAAGCCACCATACCTTTGCAGGACACAAATAAGCAATATTTATTCTGAGTCCAGTTAATCTGCTAGAAATCTTAAGAACACACACAAAAACAAAATAATTTTATAAAAATTTTATACCACAACGTTGCTGGTATAATGGGATCTTGATTAAATCAGAGCTAAAGACTGAGCATGCTAGACTAAAAAGAGCAGATCTGTTTTAAACTTGTTCAATATATCCTCTAAAAGAGAAAAAAGAACATATTCATATGATATAATAAAACCTTCTATAGTCATTAAAACTCATACTTTAAGCCGGGCGTGGTGGTGCACGCCTGTAATTCAAGTGACTTGGGAGGCTGAGTCAGGAGGATCGTGAGTTCAAAGCCAGCCTCATTAACTTAGCGAGGCCCTAAGCAACTCAGTGAGACCCTGTCTCTAAATAAAATACAAAATAGGGCTGGGGATGTGGCTCAGTGACCGAGTGTCCCTGAGTTCAATCCCTGGTTCAAAAAAAAAAAAACAAAAAAACTCATACTTTAATATCATGTTTAATGATGCATAAAAATGTTCATGAGGGCTGGGGATATAGCTCAGTTGGTAGAGTGCTTGCCTTGTAAGCACAAGGCCCTGGGTTCAATCCCTGGCACCACACACACAAAAAAAGTTCTTGACATTTTAAAGGCCCACATTAACAGTATGAGCAATCTGGGGTCAATTTTATGAAAATATAACACTCAGAAAAAGAATGATAATAAAATATAAACTAGCATCTTTTGTGAAAGGTGGATTCAGGGTAACACCTATTGCCTTTAAATTTTTCTTAATCTGTAATTCCCACATTATTGTATAATGTTCAAATATTACTTTTATATTCAGGGAAAATAAAGAAAACAAATTTCAGCTTTAAAGGATGAAATCTGTGCAGTCGAGAAAATATAACGAGAATGATGACCTCCCCCAGAACAGGGATAGCAACACTCCTCCAGCAAACTCCCTCTGCACACACCCACACCAGCACTGAAGTCTGTGACCAAGTAGCCACTCAAACATTTAGCAGACAAAGCCTCCTGGTGATGGAATAGTAAAAGGGCCTTCGGTTAAAATTCTGATGTAAGCATTTCCACGGCTAACCCTAACCAACCAAATACTGGGTTGTCTTATCGATATAGATTTCTTGGCAGCCATTACAAATTTTTACATATCAAACGAAAAGATAAGTGTGAAGGAATAAATGGAATCTCATCAGAAATATAGAATCAATATCATCTAAAAAGTAAACTCTGAAACTACAGATAAAATATTAAAATTTTATAAATTACTAACAAGGTTCAGACAAGAAGGGGTAGGGGGTAGCCACAAAAATGTGAATGAAAGCCCAAATGCAAGATTACAGCTAACTTTTTATTAGAAACTATGAAAGCAAGTGGCACTGGAATACATATTCAAACTAATGATTAAAAAATACCATCAATAAAAGAGTTGCACATCCAGTAAATAAACCTTCGAAAACAAAGATGAAATAAAAATACTGTTGTTTAGGGTAAGTATAATAGAATAAGTTAAAATAGTACATGATAAAGATGAACTTTAATGAATGAAGTTAAAGATGTTATCTCTAGAGTAACAACTAAAGGCAATAGTGTTTTAAAATCGATAAGGAAATTAAAATTATTAAAAATTACTTGAGTTACAAAAAATTCATGAAAAGAAAAACAAGGAAAAAAATATGGAACAAATAGAGCACAATCTAACAAGAATGGCAGACATAAATGCAACTGTATCAATAATTATACTAAATATAAAGGTAGACTCAGTCCAATGAAATGGCAGAGAATTGGGATTCATTTTTTTTAAAAGACAACATAGAAGGGCAAGGGATGTAGCTCAGTGGCCAAGCACTTGTATGAGGTCCTGGGTTCAACCCCAGTACCACAAAAAAAAAAACAAAAAAAAAAAAAAAAAAAAAAAAAAAAAAAAAAAAAAAGTAAATAAAGACAATATGAACTGTCTAAAAGAAACACAAATTAAATATAAAGAAAAAAGAATCAATCAAAAAGATTGGAAAATGTGTCATGTAGTCTGTAAGAAGAAAAGACTACTAGATCTGTTAATATTAGAAAAAAATGAGGCTTCAAGAAAACAAGAAATTGCACATGAAAAAAGTTACTTCATAATGACAAACAGGTTAGCACAGGAGATAATATAACAAGTAAAATGTGTATATAAAGGAGTTAAAAAACTATCGATCAAAAGAAAGCAGAATTAAAGGGGAAAAGAATAAAGTCCATAGATGCAGGTGGAGAAACTGGCACATACCAATTTGACAAGAAAATTTAAAATTAGTAAGCAGAGTATTTTGTAGAAATTGCCCAGATGATGACAAAAATCTAAAGGCATGGGATAATCACAACTTTATAACCTGGGCAAATATTTTTAAGAGTAATAGCAAAAATATCACCTATAAAAATGAATAAACTGGACTTCCTCAAAATTAGAAACTTCTATTTTTCAAGAGGCACAGCTAGCTAGCGAATAAAAGAAAAACTACAGCATAGTTCTGATAAAATACTTAAATGCAAATCACATGAAGAACTCTTACAATTTAATAATATGGAAGTAAATAACCCAACACAAAAATGAACAAAAGATTTTGAACCCATATTTCACCAAGGAACGAATAAAGATGGTAAAGAAGAACCTGAAGCTAGGCAGGGTGGTGAATGCCTATAATCCCGGCGGCTTGGGAGGCAGAGGCAGGAGGATCATGAGTTCAAAGCCAGCCTCAGCAACTCAGTGCAGCCCTAAGCAACTTAATGAGACCCTGTCTCTAAATAAAATATAAAAAAGACTAGGTCAGCCATAAAGAAGAATAAAATTATGGTATTTGTAGGTAAATGGATGATGTTGGAAACTCTTATGCTAAGTGAGATCAGCCAATCCCAAAAATCCAAAAGCCGAATGGTCTCTCTGATATATGAATGATGATGCATAATGTGGGGGGGAAAGATGGCAAGAATGGAGGAAAGATAGCTAGCATAGAGG
>JAJEJO010048469.1:296268-353998 GCA_020662805.1 Glaucomys volans | reverse complement strand
TTGAATTTAAAATGTTAATATGAATTATTATGAATACATTTAGTATTCATACATTTAGTAAAACATACTTCATTGATTATAAGATGCACATTTGGTATTCTATTTTAACATACCTGAAATAAGAATGTACCTTGCATTAGGTGACGTCCTAAAATTAACTGGCAATGAATTTTCTTTCTGCACAGCAGCTAAGCTACACTTGGCCACATCCTAGACTCACTGAAGCACTGTATGGTTTCTAGTACTGTCCACTGAAGTAAAGCAGTGGAGTCTTGATATTAATGGTTCTATATTTTGATCTCCAAGTGCAGATCACTCCAGATCACAGGAATCAAGATTGTTTGGATAGGAGCTGATTCCAGGCTCAATCTGAGACTGGGACAAAATGTAAATCCTTTTTAAACTAAAAGGGTCATGAATAAATGTACAGGAGCCAATTTGCTTGGCTTCAATTTTCAAGCCTGCTGCAATTTGAGCAATAACAACAACCAAACAGCAAGTATATTGATTGGAAGTTGCTGAATAAAAATAAATCCATGTATCAAGGTGAAACTCACAGAGGAGAAAGCAAAAAGCTAAATACACACCACCACTACTACTGGCAGGGACTAACACACACAAACTCTTCACCCTAAAAATGGATTTACAACAGAGGGTTCATAAAAGGAATTAACATCTACAGACAATGAACATGTATATCAAAGTATAGGCCATTTAGAAATAGCAACATAGTGGCCCACATTAGATTAACTGGAACATTTGAAGAAAGTGACTTACGAATGTAGAATAAGAAATCTTCAAACCTATTTCCATTTACCACTGACTATTTCAGTTCCAATAACACATCCAAAGACCAGAATATTCAAGTGATGAAAAAAGGAACAGGCAGAGGAGATCTGGGGAGGGAAACAGAAAGGTAGCCTCTATGGATAAGCTACATCCTTTGACAGAAAAGCCATGAGGAACACTAAAGAAGCTAAAAGAGGCCAATGATTTTTTATATGAATTCCAGTATCTAAAGGTCTTGTTCATATCAATCATTACACCATTACTAGTAGCAATTATCTTTATTTTTTGCAACATCTAACCATCAAAACATACATTATCTAAAATAAAAATGGTTCTAAATAATGCTTTAATATTTATATGATATCTTTAGTTAGAGAACTAAAATATTACTAGAACTTCACTTATTCAAAATTCACATAACCATTTCTATCACAGGTGGAAGCTAAACTTGTTTCTGAAGATCAGTTTGACCTTTAAATCTTCTGATTAAACTCTGTCTTCATCATTAAAACCTCAAATTAGCAAACAACCCAGAATATAATACATGCTATAGCATAGGTTTTCTGTGACTAGCTGGGATCTTCAGCTGTAATACAAGCCACTGAAACTTGGCCAGCACAAGCCAATTTGAATAATCAATATGACAACCTTATTTTTCTAATGCAAACAGGATTGCTACAGTAAGGTGTCTCACTGCCACATCACAGTCATGGCCTCTTTTAACCCCTAATTAGATTGAGGCGATTATCCCTACTCTTCCTTACAAGTGTACAGCTTGGATAAGGGATGACAAAAGCTATCTGCCACTTATTCAGCCTTCGCAGACAGCAGGTTGTCCAGGGAGAGAGAGAATAAGATCAACAAACAATTGCTATTCATATCGTCATCTAAAGTGTTAAGATAGTCACAGTTTCCATACATGCAGAGTGAATGTTGCCCAGAGCAGGAGGTAACTGCAGATTGCTTTAGAACATCAGGGCTACACAGATGGAAATTTGTGATGATGTTGGGGAATTATGTCTAAATCAAATTCATTTGCATAAAAAGAAATGATTAAGGACTTTTTTATATATATAATATATTGAGATTGTATATTCATTGTTTCTCTTCATGAATTCTTCAAAACTAAATTTTAATATTGATTTTTCTAAATGCATAGCATTTATCATGAAAAGAATGCCAAGATCAATGGTTTGTAGAAACTTAGATGCTTTAAGATTCAATTAAAATATTCCTAAATACAAAATAGGAAACTTCATTATGGTATTACATTAATTCTTGTAGGAAGTTTAGATAATCAGAGTTCTTTCATTAACTCCGTAAATTCCAAATGTTTTTCTTGCCTCTCACAACAGTTTCTCAGGTCTGGATCATAACTTCAGATCCATTATTAACGAGGTAACTTTGATTCCTAAACATTCATGTACAACTGCAAAGAATGTCAGGGGGACATGGAAAGCTTGGACGTTGATGAGAAAGGGATGTAGCAAGAGTTTCTGAGTCTCCCATAAAGAGAGTGAGGTGAAGGAATGCTGGAGAAGACAGTTTGTGTCTCTTTTTAAGGTCATGATCACATTGCTGGAAGGCCACCATCTTCTCTACTGAATTCCACTTGTTTTACATTATTCATTCCGTCACTCTACTCAATCAATACCATTTCCTTTAAAGTAACTAGCTAGAAGTATAGTCGTTTTCTAATGCTCAGGACAAAGCTCAAAACTTCATAAAATGCCTGAGAAAAAACAAAATATCTCCAATTTGTGCCAAAAACTTGTCATAAACCTGATGTTCTACAAAGAGTCACAGATTCTGAGCATCACCACCAGTGGATCATTTTTCCAAGATGTATCATGATTTCAGTGGCTGCCACACACTCTGAAAAACATGTGCCCTGTTCCCTGACAGAGGCTAAACATGACTTCACTCTGAAAGCTGAAGTCTAACTCAAGATACCGGATGAGTTTTATAACAGAAGCTGTAACTCACCTCCTCCTCTACCCTTGGATGCAGGAACCTAAAAAGCGACTCTACATCTGCTTACCAAAAGTTTGCAGCCAACAATTCCATTTTGAAATTCTGACTTTAAGCAAGGTTTTTCTATAATATCCCAGATAATATTTATTTCTATAAAATGAAACTAATAAGAAAAAAATCGCCAAAAGATAAAAGGATACCTTATGTTAAATATGACATAATATATTCTCATAATTAAATGTTGAATTAATCAGTTATTACTTTATTTCTCTAATCCATGTATACCCTTTAAATTATATACCTGTGTGTGTCACATATGTGACACATGCATGTGTATATACATAAGACATATATATAATATCTTCTAAAACTAAACATAAATTACCCAAATCAAGTGTAGATTTTAGGCTAATGTTTTAAGAACACAGCAAAAAAAAATGCTGGTAAAATTGTACAAAGCCAAAGCACAGTCAACAAATACATAAAGACAGCTGTTTTTAATTATTACAGCTTTCTATTCATAGAACAGAAACATCAGTGCTAAAATTCAAAACATTAAAAGGGAAAAAGTGGTATAACAAATGACATTTTAGCCTATAGATAAAGAATAATCTCACTCTTACTATCTTGCTTTAACTAGTATTTATTTTTCAAGGTGATTTACTATTCTTTGATTTTCTTTGTTCTTTCACTCAGAGCTTTATTTTGCACTTGAAGCATTACTACCAACTTTTTATTGAAAGTACAAAAAAGTAACACACCTTTGAAAATTTGAGAAATGACAAACTGAAAAATTAAATTGACATGTAAAACAATTGGCTTTTGAATTATTTCTCAGTCCAATTTTTTATAAAACTCTCATGTTGTCAGCATGTCTCAATAATATTTCCATTTAAAAGAAATAATATATTATTGGGCTTTGCTTTGATTAAGGCCATGTGGCACACTGTGATTTCAAAGCCACAAAAGCTGAGGGCCATGAGAAGAAGGTGCATGGGCCTTGTCTAGTTCTGCATTTCCCAGCACTGAGAAGCATGCCGGCCAGAGGGGAGGGGCACCTGTGACTGAAGCTCTAGAGAATGCGGTCTTAGAAGGGAAGTCATTTAGTCAGGGCAGGGCTGTAAACAATTCTAAAGTCATTTTTACACAGAGATAGTACCTAACCTTCATCTCAGCTACAAAGAAGAGATGCAACTACAGATTTGGGTCAACTACAAGGAAGCCGTTCTAGAAGGGACCACTAAAGGAGGCTGGAGTTCCCTCATACCAAAGACTTTCAAGGGGCAGTCTAATCTTTCAGGAGTAGTTCTTCTGAAGGCAGGGGAAAGGACCTGTGAGTGTCCTCTTCTCATGGAAACCCTGTACTTGGTGAAAAGCAAGCTCTTTTGTACTTAGGCGTATTGATTAAAATTCATCTAAGAGGAGGACACAAGCAAGGAAATATTCCAAACTTGATTTAACAAAGAGCTAATAAAAACAATGGGTGTGTACATGAATAGGCTCAGCAGTATAAGAGGAAAGGAATGAAGTATTAAAACCTTTTAAAAATCTTTTCAAAAATTTAAGATTCCATATTGTAATGACTTCTGAGGATGCAAACTATAGTGTCAAGGTCTACATACAAACTATGAATAATGTTAAGCAAAGCAAATAGAAAAACAACAATCTAGAATTGATGTAAGTAAACTGACAGCGATCTATTTACTTTATTCCCTTAATTTCACTTAGTTTCTTCATCAGTGTCAAACAAATAAACCCATTTTGTTTTGTTGTGTCCCCAAAGGAGACAAGGGAAGTACATATGGAGAAACACAGTGAGTAATTTAGGCAGGCAGGAGCATGGGCCTTGACACTACCACCACCACATAAGTCCTCTGTGTATGTTGCCAAGTCAAATTATGATTGGATAATAAAGAACCAATCCAAGCTAACATCACCAGTAAAGACGAACCACCACCACATGACTTCTGATGTGACCCACAGAGATGATCACCAGTCACTGCTCTGGCGTTCCTGCCAAAAATGCATAACCACAATCTAACCACGAGGAAACCTCAAACAAACCCAAACCAAGGAACACTGGCCCATACCTTTCAAAGTACCCAGGGCATGAAAGAAAGAAAAACTGAGAAACGGCTCCACATTAAAGGGTGACTCACTGCAATGTGTGATCTTGGACTGCATCTCAGATGAAAGGCAGCTGGGGTTGACATTAAGCATGAGTACTGGGATCAGGGACAGGTGAAAGCTCAATTTCCTGATTCTGATCACTGTACTATGGCAATATAAAAAATTATTATAAAATACACAAATATTTAGGAATTAAGGGATCAGTGCCTGCAACTTACTCTTACCTGACTCAGACAAATGTGTGTGTTTTGTGTGATAAGAGAAAAAGAGCCACAGAGAGAATTTATGAAGCAAAAAGGGCTAAATGTAAACAGTTGGAGAATCTGGGTAAAGAGAACACAGAGTTCGTTTTACTTTTCCTGTAGTTCCTCTTAGTGTAAGACTGTATCAAGTAAAGAGCGTCAGGGAAAAAAACAAAAAACCTTAACTGGACAAGGTAATTCCCACACAGCACTTTTCAATTCCTAACAGGACATCACCTCCTTTAGATTTGACAGCACTGGAAAAAAAAAAAAATTCCACATTTAATAGGCAACGCCAAGCTACTCTAGCTAAGAATGTATGAGAGTGAGAGACTGTGTGTCACTGTACGTGGGTGTGTGTGCACATGTGTGTAGCCATCTTAGCCTCCTGGGATAACTGCTCAATTAACAAAGGCCTGAGAACCTGTCTATTCTTTGTTAGGATGCAAAGCAAGAGGGCGTGCCACTGGGGCTCTAGATTCCTTACTTCCCAGGTAATCAGCCACTCTGCCATACATCTGTCAGCGACCATCCCTTGGTCTAGTAGTTAAGGAAAACAATCGTTAAATTTCCCTACAGAAACAGTGTTACCTTCGATATGACAAAGTAAATCTGTCATTCACCAAAATAAGAAACATCCTACTATACTTTTGGATTCCAATTACTCCACTGATTCAATTGATGACTTTAGTTGTTATATCAGCTGGAGAAGGGCACACCGTGTAGGAAGTTTGCCGAACAACACGTGATGAAGGGAGGGTTCTCTCAAAAGGGCCTGAACCTATTCCAGAGGACTCTAGTCTACACACAGGCACTGCCAGCCTAGCCCTAAGGTCTGCTGCTGCTCTGCCTACTTCTGTCAATAAAGGTTTTGGCTTATTCATTACGTTTGTCGATGGCTGCTTTCACACTGCAGCATGCAGCTGAGCAACTGCAACAGGGACCAAATGCCCACAAAGCTAAAAATATTCATGACCTGGGCCGTTAGAGGAAAACACTCTGACCTCTGGTCTAGAAAGCTAGTTCACATTTGTTTGCACCTTTCAAACAGTCTTCACCTTACTGCATCACACAGCAACTTCGACTACCTTCAGCTTGCAACTAGCTGTGCTCCTGGAAGGACAGTAAAAAGGAATCAGGGCATTCACCTACCCCACCGTGGCTCCATTTTCATTAACTTTTATGAACAGATCCTTAATGGGTTCTCTTTTGCACAAGGGTTATACAGCTAAATAGAAAAAAAAAGGCAGGTGGGGAAGAAGAAAAAGTAGGGCAAAAAGGAGATGCTACAAATTGGATTTAGTGTCTCCCAAAGGCTCAGACGCTGAAAGTTTGGTCCCTAGTGCGGTCATGCTGAGGTGATGCAGCCAGGGGCCCTTGTCAGGATGCTGGCATGGTTCTATGTGGGTCTTCCAGCCACCAGAATAATTAGCCAAAAAGGCTCCTTTTCTTACAAAGTACCCAGCCTCAACTATGTTGTTATAGCAACATAAAATAAACTAAGACAAAAAAATTGGGTACTGAGGAGTGGGGTTGTTGTTGTAACAAGGCTTAAAAATGAAGTCAGGTTTGGAACAGGTAACAGGCAGAGGATGTTTGCCAGAACAGGCTAGAAAAGGCCTATACTGCTGTCACACGATAATAATTAGGGCAATTGTGGTAGAGGTTCAGAAGATTGGACAACTCAGGCAGACTTTGAAACTCTTAGAGATTAGTCATTGGTCCTGGTCACAACCAGAATGCTGATGGAAAAGCAAAGGCCATGCTGGGAAGGTCCCAGACAGAAATGAGGACTGTCTTATTCGAAACAGGAGAGAAGGCCACCCTTCTCAAATCACTAAAAAGAACCTGACTGCACAGTATCTGTGACCCAGTGTTTTATGGAAGGCCAAATTTATAAGTGATGATTTAGGGTATCTGGCAGAAGAAATTTCCAAGCAAAATAGAAGAGGGTTGCATGGGTGGTTTCTCCTCAACTTCAGTGGAATTCTAGTGCAAAAGAAAACAAAAAGGATGTGGAAAATCACAGCCTGGCCAGGAAAAGAACAAAGAAAAAGAGTGGTAAGTGTAAAGGTGTGGTCCAGCAACCACTTACTGAAGAGATTAGGAGCATTAAAAAGAAGGCAGGTGCTTTGTTATCAGGATGATGGCAAAGAGGAGCTGGAGGGTGTTTTAGAAATCCATGAGGCTGCTCTTCCATCCCAGGCTCAGAGGCCTTTGAGGAAGGGCTCTAGGAAGCAGGCCTGGGACTCTCTTCACCAAGTTCCTCATGTGGGGCCTCAGGGTTTTTGCTCCCTGCCTTCCAGGGCAGTGCTCCACAGCAACTCCACCAGAGGCCCGAGCACAGCTTGGCTGCCACACTGAAAGGAGCCAATAGCATACACTGGTGACATCCATGTGATGCTAATTTTGCAGATACACAGAATTTAAGAACTGTGGGGTCATGCAACTTCCACCAGAATTTCAAAGAAACCCTGGAAAGCCAGAAGAACCTTGCCCTCAAGGGCAGAGCCACCCACTGCAAGGAGTAGAACCAAAGCGAAGACCTTAGAAAGGTAGAAAAACTGGCAGTGCACAGAGTCATCCTGGAAGAAGCCAAGAGGGCATCCACCAGCAAAGCTGTGGGCGTGGACTGCCTGAGGCTTTGCACCACCATGTTTTATAAGTAGGTAACTTGTGTTTATTTTACAGGCTCATGGCTAGATGTTTGCCTTGAGTCTTACTTGAGACTGGAATTGTACTTTGAACAGATGCTGAAACAAGTTAAGACTAGTATGAAATTAATGCATGTTGTTTCTGAGATAAGCATGAACTCTGGGGGCTAGGGAAGAATGCTATGGTTTGCATATGCCTTGTCCCCAAAGGTTCACGTGCTGGAAGCTTGGTCCCCAGCACAGCCGTACTGAAAGGATGTAGCAGGGAACCATACTGTTTGGACCTTCCAGCTACCACAGAAGATTACAAATAAACTTCTGCACTTAAAAGGTATCCAGCATCAGGTATCTTGCTGGCAAAACACAAAACAGACTAAGATAGAAGGGAAGAATATGAAGGAAAGGCAGAAAATACAGAGAAAAGAAGTGGTAAGAAAAGTCTGAAAGACACAAATCTGTTTGGGGGGTAGGAGGAAAATAGGAAGATAAGGGGATCCTTGTTTGACAACTGAGTCTGTACTTGGTATCCGATTTAGGACTAGAACTCCCATCTCTTGTTATGTAGCATGCAGATTCTATACACAGCACATATTCTTGACAGAGCCAATAATACCCGCAAGCTATTGAAAACGGGTTCAGGGAGGAAAGACAGAAGAAATCTTAGTAACTGCAAAGATTTGTGGCCCTCTAAAGCAAAACCCAAAACAGCAAATTTAATTTGGTTCATTTCTTTTTCATTTAATTTAAATAAATAAAATTAATTAAATTAAAATGAGCTTTTGGGGAGCAATAATGAAAAAAAGGTTGCAAACATTGACATATAGTAGTGTTTCCCAACCTTCCATCCCCTAGCTCCATGGGGCCTCTCCTACAACCTCTGAGGTAGAGCCAAGCAGCAACTTTGTTTTAGAGGCTGGGTTCCAGCTCTGCCTTTTCCTGTGATACCAAGTCCTGATAACTCCAGCATCCTCTTTGTTCCTCTAGACAAACTTCTAAAAGTCTCTGATTTACTAATACATACATCTCAACATCATTTTTGGTTCTAGTATACACATATTACATATCAATCCTGTTATGTGATTAGTCTAAAAATTCTAGGGGTATATAGAAAAAGAAAGGGGAGGTATAAAGACAAGAAGTAGTAGAGGTTTTGCAATAAAATCATGTTCAATTTCAGAACATTTTTAGGAAAGGAGTTGCTAAACCATAGACCTCACCACAGAGGTACAGAGGGCAAAACCCTGGGTAACATTACGTAATACGTGCCAGTCAAGTTGTTGTTACCTCCTGAACCCTGGTGGGAACCAATGGATATAGCAACTATTAAAACTTCCAGGAAGAGATGAAAAGAGTTTAGCCTAAGGGATCAAAATGGCAACCAATGGTTGTGTTAATGACTAAGCTACTGCCTCAGCCATAAGCCTACTATGGCTCAGATACTGCAAATGACACCCCCACCCATCTAGATACCAAGTTCTGGTAACCAACTGCTTCTCTCAGGCCCTCTTCCCTGCTGGTACTATCTCTATCTATGTGACCTTTCGCATTACCCTTCTACACCTATTGACATGGCTTGGTTCTGGAATGTCCCCCAGTCTCATGTATTCCGAGGCGGAGCTTTGGAAAATGACTAGATCAGGAGGGCTGTAGCCTTATCAGGGGACTGATCCACTGGTGGCTGAATGGACTACTGCGAGGTGGGACCTGGCAAGAAAGTGTGCCCCGGAAAGTCTGTTCTGCCCCTTCCTCTGTTTCTGCTTCCTGTCATGAGTTGAGTAGCCTTCTTCTGTTGTTCTTCCCAGGCTTGTTTTTGTTTGTGGTTTTGGTTTTTAATAAGCCTACACTCTCACCATGATGTTGTGTCTCACCTCAGGTGCAAAGCCATGGAGCCAGCTGACCTCAGACTGAACCCTCTCAAACTGTGAGCCAAAATAAATCTTTCCTCCTAGAAGTTGTTCTTGTCAGATATTTTGGTCACAGTAATGAAAAGCTAACTAATACACCTATAACCAATTCTCCATAGGAAATTATCTCTATTAAGGTAACTACAGAATGCTCCTCATTTTACAATAGAGATACATCTGAATAAATCCTTCATTAAGTCAAAAACATAAACTGGAAGTGCATTTAATGCACCTAACCTACCAAATACCAAAGCGTAGCCTGGCCTGCCTTAAACATACTCCGAAAACACTCAGGTCAGCCTGCAGTTGGGCAGAATCATCTAGCACAAAGTATTGGACGTCTCATGTGGCTGACTGGAAACTGCAGCTCACTGACGCTGCCCAGTATCACAAATAGTATCCTATCACATTTTGCTAACCTAAAAAATTATCAAAATTTAGAGTTCAAAATACTGAATGCAGGTCATTTTTGTACCATCACACAAATTTGAAAACTCCCAAACTGAAACACCGTATTCCACAGACTTTTTTGTTGTTGTTGTTTTGGGGATTGAACCCAGGGCCCTGTGCATGCGAGGCAAGCACTCTACTAACTGAGCTATCTGCCCAGCCCCTCCACAGACTTTTTACAGTGTGGTTTCTACCATTCTGACTAGACCCTGGTTGGTGCAAAGGTATCCAACAGTCCTTATTTTAAGTGCAATTAAATTTCTATTTCAGTGTCTAATTCCAGGGAATGTAAAAATGTTTTAAAGTTCTAACATGTTGACTCACAATTCAACCCCTCCCAACTTTTTGTTAGGTGTAAGATTTTTTTCTGTCACAACTTTTTGGTTACATCTATGAGAAAGTCCCAACAAAACTTTAATTTGCAGGTACTATTTCTACCTTAATCTGTCCTTAAACTGTCCAACCATCTCCAAGTTGAAAGGATGTGTCTTCCTCTTCAACATGACAAGGAAACCCCCTTTGCTCCGGGCAGTGGCAACTGAACTATCCAGTGACAGAGTAGGCCTCAGGTATCAAAGGGCAGCAAGTTTAACAGGGCATTCAGCAACTGGCTGAGGCTTACCATGGTGGAAAATTCCATGTATTGATATATATACGTATTTAATATACACTAGCATTAGCCATATTAGGGAGATAAGAAATCTCTATGCATAAAAAATATACCTGCGTTCAGTAAGGCAGCAGTTCCTCAGACATTCACACAACTCAACGGATCAAACTCTCACCTTGCCAGCTGTGCTGGGAACAGACACCACGGAATCGCTGGCATCCTCAATTCACTCAAGTGCAAAGGACACCAGATGGACCAGGTCTCTGTGTTGCTGTGTGTCTACCAGGACAATCTGTGAAATGTCTTCTCAGAGTAAGGCAGAGGAAGTTCAATGCCATTATCAAGAGAGGAAAAGACTGATTTTTGTAAAAGAAAGTAGTAAAGAAATGGAAAAAAATAATATCAAGAATGTTAGCTTGAAAACATAATTTGGAAGAGACTCAAATACACCATTACGAAGTTCTTTACTTTCCTTCCCTATGTCAATGAAAAGGAAGAAAATCTGTCAGAGGAAAATCATTTGTCACAGGCCAATTTTCCAGTTAAAAAAATAAAAACAGGTACTCTATTTCTGTCATCACAATCTTTAAAAGCACTTCCTAAGTCAGAAAGGGTACTTCTTAAATTCTCTTGAACATATAAAGCATCTTCTGTTGTTTTTTAGTTTAAAAGCCAGTTGGCTCTGATACTCCTCTCAGAACAAAGTGACCCCTGCCCCACCGTGGGCTGTGTGCTGTCACAGCTCCCTTGCAGAAGTATTTCTACCCTAAAGAGGGCCACAGGACAGATGAGGTCACTCACATTGAGCAGTTACCACTCATCATAACTGATGGCTACTGCTACAGAGGCAAGTGGTGAAAACGCCATTCAAATTTTATAATCAATTAGCTCTGCTCCAACAGAAACAGGAAGAAAAAGACTCCAATACTGACTCTTCTAAATTCCACCTGTACTGCTACTATTCCCTTGATAATTTCTTCCTGGATTTTAAATTTTATGACATTTACATAAAATTTAGGAAATGAGATAAGGTTAATGTTGGAATTAAAATTAATCTTTAAAAAAATGCTGTGATTTCAAAATTGAAAACATCAAGCATTAGAACTCAAGAGTTACCACTACTATAAAAATCAAGTTGCAGAAGATTATCCAGAACTTGATGGGGAAAGTTCATTGAGCCCTGGCCTAGAGAAAGAGTTTATAAACACAGAGGACTGTTACCAACTAGGGTGCTCCCACACCTGGGGAAGCAAGAACCAGCAGGGAATGCTGTTGAGAGAGTACCGTAGAGGACCACAACACGAAAAGAGATTTGGAAAAAGAGGAGGAATGGGTACGCAAGAAAGAAGATCTAAGGTAGAGCAATCACCCATGCTGAATTCTGCTCAGAAAATATGTAAAATGAGAGGGAAGTGTGTGCTGAATTTGGAAAAACAGAAGTCCCCTGAGTTGCAGCTTCAAGGGAGTGGTAAGAACAGAAACTCAAAAGTGGTGAAGTGTGATTAAGAGATGAAAAAGTAGAATAATGAAAATAAACCAAAATTCTACTAAAATGGGGAGTGAAGAAATGGAAGAGTGCTGGAAGAGATGAGAGGTCAAGTGAGGTCAAGTGAGCGTGAACATTTTTTGTCTTGATTCGCAACACACAGGTAAGAATTTTCCAGCAGAGGGAGTTACTGATGCTGGATAGCGTGCCATCAGAAGAGTAATGGAATTTTGAGCAAAAGGACAGAAACAGACACTTCTTCCACAGGAAAAGAGGCTGCTAATTTGGGTATGAAGTGACTACAGAAAGGAGACAGTGAATATTGCAAAGTGGTTCACTAGATGTTCTCAATAAGGTCAACCATTTTACACAGGCTCCCAGAGTAGCGGACTTGGAAATATAGGAGCTGGTGGGCAGAGAAAGAAGTATGTGCTAGCAAGATCACATCAGAAGGAATAGCTGGTGAAGATGACTAACTAGTTCACTTTTTTAAAACTGACAAAAAGTACTTACGCTGTACAAGATGTTTATACACACACACTGAAGACTGACTAAACTGAGCTAATTAATATATGCATTATCTCATGTACTTATTGTTTTTGTAATGAAAACACTAAAGCACTATTCTCTCAGAAACTTTCAAATACAGAATACATGATGGTGCATGCCTATAATCCCAGCTACCAAGGAGGCTGAGACAGGATGATGGCAGGTTCCAGATCAGCCTGGGCAACTTATTTTGAGACCCTCTCTCAAAAAAAACTTTTAAAAGGGGTGAGGATGTGGCTCAGTGATAGAGAGCTTCCCTGGCATAATGCACAAGACCCTGGGTTCAATCCCCAGTATCACCCAAAGGGGGAAAAAAATACATAAATACATTGTTATTAACTACAGTCACATCATGCTGCACAATCAATCTTGTTAACTTTCCAAGATGTGACTATGGGAGTTCATGCTTAGAAAGGAGACAGGCAGTGGGTCGTGATGGCACACACCTGTAATCCCAGCAACTCAGCCTCAACAATCTAGCTGTGGCACCCACAGGTTCAATCTTGGTACCAAAAATTAAAAAAAAAAAAAAAGAGAGAGAGAGAGAGAGAGAAAAGGGGGGGGGGAGGAGGAAGGGAGGAAGGGAGGAAGGAAGGAAGGAAGGAAGGAAGGAAGGAAGGAAGGATGGATGGAAGGATGGATGGAGGGAAGCACAGATGTTTACAAATGAGAACCAGGCCATGTAACTGCTAAGTGATATCATCAGCCAATGGCTGGGTATTTCTGCACAATGACCTGTTCACCAAATACTGGGCATGTCCACAATACTCTATATGAAACATGAAAACTGCTCTTTAACTGTCAAACTTAGAATGCCCCTCTTGATATTATTTAATATTAATCTAAATGCACTCCCAAACCTATCAGTCCACTAAAATATCAACAGCTTATAGAACTTCCATGGTGATATTGAGAAGATAATAAGGAGTTTTTCAAAAATATTTGCAACACAGCATTATCTGAAACAAGCAAATGATGAAAAGTGCTGTAAGTAAAAAAATGGATAAATCAGGACCACTATACTACCCTAATTTTTTTGTTTGATTATTTCTTTAACTAAAAGTTTTTACAAATCTAGAATGTGAACTGGCAGCCACAGCCCCCAGAATCTATCTTTTCATTAAAAGTGGACTTCCCTACTTTGAAAAGATTGGCAAGTTGTGCTGAGGCAAGGCAATAAGCATAGGAAGTCACCTACTCCGCAAAACCTTCTTCCTGGGTCAACCGTACAAACCTTTCAAAACACAGGCGTTCGAGTGTGCTGCTCAGAACAGTGCACCAAATACAAAGGATTACCAGTGACTTATGAACTCCTAATGCAGCAGGAATCATGCCAGCAACACTAGGATATTGGTTTCAACAAACAGCCTATTATATTTTATAAACTTCACCAGAATATTATCCACAGCGATATTAGAAAATGGAAAGCTAATGAAATCAGGAGGCACCCTGACACAGTGCACACTGCCTTTCTCTTCTCTCTAATGTAGGATCTAATGGATGAGAAATCCATCTTTTAACTTAGCAAAAAACAAAAACAAAAACAAAACAAAAAAAAACAGTCTACAAACCTAGAAAAGTAGATCAGCGGTTGACAAAGTTATTAGAGAACATTTTGCTACCTTAACAGAATCAGTTTCCTTTGTACTGTTTTGTTTTTCTTTGGTAGTAGCTGAAGCAGAAGACAACTGAAAACTTACAGGATTATAAAAGTTCTCTTGCTATAATGATACTTTCCCTCTAATAGTCAGAAAATATTATAAATACTGGGTAAGATCCAATTTTCACAGATCAATGCTTTTCACAAACACTGGGTTACCTACCTATAAAATGCAGCTTTTAATATCTGATTTTATTTCATAGCCCAACCAAATTTTTTTCTGAAAGATAAGTGGTTCATAGTGATTTTTACCATAGTTCCACAATAGCATGGGCAGAATCCAGGTTTAGGTGATTATTGTATGTTCTGATTCAGTCATCTGCAGGGTGTCTGCATGGTACTCCAACTATTTAATGCCAGTAAAAAGATTACAGCTCACACTAACTGGATTTGCACAGCTCCCTATCATTCAGCCTGAATTCCTCATGGGCAGATTAAAAAGACCAAGGCAAACAATAGTCTTTTTAAAATACAAGGTGGTTATTAGGAAGAAAGAAAGAGAAAAAAAGAGGGAGGGAGAGAAAGAAAAGGAAGGAGGGGAAAGGAAAGAATGACGGAGTATATTCTTTATGGTCAGAAAGAAATCACATGAAAACAAAGTTAAAGGAAATAAATATATAATATAGTTAAATATATAAAGTTAAATGGATGTTAGCATGTATCTAAATCAAGAAATTAACAGAACCTGAAAGAACAGTAGCTTTTACTCTGACATCAACCATAGAGAGTGTATGGTTTAAGTGTTCAAAGATGTTAGATTTGACATCAGGAGAACAGAGTTGGAAGGACCCTGGAGATCGTTTAGTCTCACCTCCTATTATCACATGGACAGACAGGCTGGGGTCCAGAGAACTCAACTAGCACCCCATGCCAACAATGAGCCAGCAATCATAGTTACTGTGTGCAGTTCATGCTCTTTTTGACTTTGATTTAAACCTCTTCTCGTTCTCTACTAGTTTCCCAACTTCACTCACTTCAAAGGAACACGACTTCCCATACAAACCCTTTGATGAGCATCATCTGCTCTAATCCTCATGTAGCCCCTATAGAGTAGTTAGGTTCACCACAGCCACTTTAGAGATGAAGGAATGGGGCTTAGAGAGATTAAGTGACTTGCCTGAGATCATGGAACTAGTAAATGAAGAGATAATTCAAAGTCAAGTCTGTAAGACTTCAGTGAATGAGCTATTAACCGGGATGCTATGCCCAGCTTCTCCATTACTTCCTGTCCTCACTTCATGGGTAGGACAGGCTGGTCTACTCTCTCTCCCATCTACAAGTCAATAATCATCCAGTCACCATCCACAGTGTCTCCATGCTACACGTCAGTACTCAGAAGCTGGTAAGAGTCTGCACCCAAGTAAAATATGAAGACTCACTGATAACATTCTTTCTTCTCAACTGCCACTTTCTTAGGGCTTCATCATTACTCTCAACATTATTTACTGTAAGATCCTAAGCAGACTGTTGGCCTTCAATCCACTCTCCTCAGCACTGCTTCTCTGATTCAGAATTCTTTGAGTCAAAATTCTTGTAATACATCCTCTAATGTCTCCTCCTCCTCCTCCTTTTTTTTTTTAACCAGAATGACTTAAAGATTAAAATGTATATTTGCATTTATTTATAATTTTATATAAAGAAATTTTAGAAAAGTACATAAGAAACTAATAACTGTGGACTTGTGAGTTTTTGCACAGGAAAAAAAAGGTACAGGGTGGAAGGGAGGCACAGGTTACAGACAGTCTCTGTTGTATGTGAGCCTTATGTAATATTCTGGAAAGATCTGAGTATATCATCTACTCAGGGAGAGATGGGACAGGGAAAGACCGAGAAAGGAAGAAAACAAAAAGAAAGAGGAGGCCCCAACACTGCTGATATCATGTTCTTGTTTCCAGAAGGAACCTTCTGCATTTTTGATATCTAACAATGAAATGATAATTCCAACCCAAAAAAGGGTAGGATAAAAAATGGTTTCCAAAACACTCCATGATCCCTCTCCCTCCTCCTTCTCCCAAGCTCTTCCAGCTGGTGTAGGTGTCAACACCTCGAGGAAATCTTCTCTGACTGGCTGATTGTGGGCTAAGTGTCCCTTTGACATGCTTCCCTAGTATGATGGGCATCTCTGTCACAGCACTCATACCACATCGTTATCATTTTTTTGTGCCTCTGACCCAAACTAGATGGAAGTTGCTAGAGATCAAAGACCGTGTCTTATTCATCTCTGCAATCTCCAGTAACTACAATAGTGCCAGACACATCTTAACAGCATCCAGAGTAATCCGTTGCACAATGCACTTCTCTTCACAGTGGCCCGCGGGTCAGCTCCTGCAGTCACTGTGATTTACACTTGCCATGCGGGAAATATTGCTTTGGTCACTGTAACCTCTCCTTTGTAAGTCTCTATAGCTATCAAATTCCCAGTAAAATACCCAAGGAGTCAAGAATAAAAAGGAATCGTAAACCTGATACTCCAGACCAGAACTTTCCTAGGTTCTGCACCGATATGTCTTGTTGCTTCCTTTATCTCTTGTCCCAAATGTTCTAAAGGCTCTTCAAACCCAGTATGTACCAAGTCAATGTGTGAGCCTTCCCCTTACACCACGGTCTCTCTCAACATAACTGTAATCCAGGAAAAGGTTTCACCATCACTCAAGTGATGCAAACCAGAAAAACTAAGTTATCCTTAATACCTTCATCCCATTTACCTACCAAATCCATCACAAATACAGAGTCAAAACTCTTATAACACACCCTCTAGTGTCTAAAGTTCACCAACGTCTCTCCATCTCCAGTGCAAATCACAGCCACTCTTTCGTCTCTGGTTCCTATGCCACTTACCTGTTTTCTCTGCAATCTGCTTTTCACTGCAGCTGGAGTGGTCCTTTCAAAACACTAATCTGATCACACCACCTATCAGATTAAAGCACTTCAAAGGCATCCTGTTACTCTTAAGATAGAGACCCAAATCCTTCACCTGGGTTACAGGCCTTGTGCAGGCTATAGCCTCTATCTGCCTCTCTGACCCACCTCAGCTGCTTCTCCCCTTCTCTATGTTCTAGCCACTCTGACTGTCCTCCACTTCCTGCTCTTATCAGTCTCCCTCCAATCTAAGGGCCTTGTTGATATGTCCTCTGCCTGCAATTTTCTTCTCCCTGCTCTTTCTCTCACTACTACTTATCCTTATTTCTTCAGGAAAGTTTGCCCTGACTTAAAGTCAAATCCAACTCCCTCCTTCCATTACACTCAGCTTAAAGTATTAGCTTTGGCACAGATCACCATTGAAAATGGGTGTGTGTGTGTGTGTGTGTGTGTGTGTGAGATTATATATATGTGATTGCATAATTGCTATTTCCCCCCAACTGGTCCACAAGCTCCAGAAAGTCAGGCATCATAACTGTTCCTGATGACCATGGAAAGGATCTCTAAGACCAGTGTTTGGCATAGCAGGTACTTAATAAATATTTCACAAACAATTGACAAAAAAGAGGGAGTGCATCTGTTAGGCGGTAACACTTAGACAAATAGTGACCAACGTCCTTGCATGTAGAAAAAGTAGACTCTTTAGCCAGGGTAACTAATTAAATATGAGGAGCCCAATCACTATAATTTAGGGTTATCTAAAACCCCTCTTTCAATCCAAAAATATCACACCCCTCTTTGTTCAAGAATGGTAAGCTAGCCGGGCGTGGTGGCGCACGCCTGTAATCCAAGCGACTTGGGAGGCTGAGGCAGGAGGATCGAGAGTTCAAAGCCAGTCTCAGCAACTTAGCAAGGCCCTAAGCAACTCAGTGAGACCCTGTCTCTAAATAAAATACAAAATAGGGCTGGGGATGTGGCTCAGTGGCCGAGTGTCCCTGAGTTCAATCCCTGGTTCCAAAAAAAAAAAAAAAGAATGGTGAGCTATTTTTTCACCACAAAAAAAGTATCACTCACAAGATCATTTATTCCATCTCTCCCTCTCCCATTTCATAGCTAAAGGATATAAATAAACCCAGATATGTTAAGTGAACAGCACGAAGCCACCTGCAAGTCACAGCAGGCCAAGACACACACTGCCAGTCTACTGGTGTTTCTACCACATTTACTATAGTAACACACATTCTGGATTTCCTTCAGGGAAGAGGATATAGTACTTATTACTAATATATAGTCTAGCAACCTGTCAGGTACATCCAAGTTTGCCTGGTCCCATATTCTAATTCTGGGTTGAGAAAATGTGGTAACCATAACAATAGTCCCCAAAGGCCTCGTGAGAATTGCACACCTACAAATTACACAGTTCTCCTCTGTGCATGACTAGTCTAAAAACAGGCACTAGGACATTATCAGAAATGGAATCCATGTGAAACTTCTTGAACTAGCTCCATGGAAACCCTGGGTGGTGGGGAAGGGGTCATGAAATTTGTTTTGGATATGGCAGACTTGAGGTTCTAGATATGTCCAACAGGCAGCTGTACTTATGTATCTCAGGATCCAACAATTATGGACTAATGAAGACTTGCATAATGGGTTCAAGGACAGAAGACTGAGACCCAGATGCCAGTTTTAACAGAATGAAGTGCTATTTAAGAAATACATGGCAGCAAAAGGAAGGGGAAGTTTCCTGACACAGCATGAGCTTCGGAGGAATAGGTTTTAATTTACTCTTTGAAACAAAAGGTGGAAGAACTACAGTTTGGAAAAGAGAATAGAAAGTAAGGAAGATAACAAATTTATACTCCTAACACTAAAAGTATATGGGAAACAACAAAATAAGATGGAAGATTCCATTCTAATAAAGGCAGATGAGGTAATCTGAATCAATCCTTTCTCTCTAAAAAGTACAAGAGGTTGATATTCCTTATCCAAAATGCTTGGTACCATTAAGTGCTTTGGATTTTGAATGTTTGAGATTTTAGAATACTTACATGTTCATAGAGATATCTCGGGGATGGGACAAAGTTTAAACACAACTTGTAATACTTACACAATATTTTTAGTGTGCCTTCATTTGGACGGCAAAACTTTTCCACTGCTAGGACCACACTGGCACTAAAAATTGTCAGATTTTGAAGCATTCTGGATTTTGGATTTTCAGAGTGTGGATGCTCAATCTGTACAACAGCTTGGATATTTGTTTGTCTTCTTTTGTTTTCTGCACCTGGGCTTGAACCCATGGGCACTTTACCACTGAGCCTTTTAATTTTTGATTTGAAGAGAGGGTCTCACTGAGTTACTGAGGGCCTCACAAAGTTGCTGAGGGTAGCAAACAACTTGGAATCCTTCTGCCTCAGCCTCCTGAGTGGCTGGAATTATCTGGGAATATAGGTATATACCACCATACTCAGTGGGATTTTTTTTTTAATGGCACAGGAGTAGTAATTTAATTGTTAAAAGTATATTAAGATTATACACAATTATTCTCAGAGGCAATAGAAATAACAGGATTACATAAAATGAAATCATAGATCATAAAATAACTAATCTCAATAGGTTAAAGAAGATAAAAATGAAATTCAGAATTGGCAAAGAGGAAGTCATAAAAGGAATCAAATGAACATACTAGAATTTTAAAAATAAGAAAAACATAAAACAAACTATGAAAATTAAGAACTCTACAGATATACTGAACAACAGATTAGACCTAATAAAAGGGTTTTAAAAATAGAGAATAAAGTAGCTCTAAAACACAACAAATGGCAAAGGATCTTGGTCAATGTAAAATACAATCTTTTGAAAATATTAAAATATATCGGCCAACTTTTTAAAACAAAAATTAATATTACTGATGAGGTTTCTACTGCAGCAGAAGGGTGTGGGGTGTCTGATGCCCAACACTGTGAAAGAAATAGGGGGTGGGCAGCAGTGGCTACAATCTGAAGAAGGGGAGTGAAGGTGAAGCATTGTAACTGTCCCCAACCCCACTGAAGTGGTGCAGCGCCTATGCCAGGCAGACACAAAGAACTAGGAGTATGACCTGCACACAGACATGACAGTTCAGTCCAGGGTGCAGGACATTTCAGTTCATGATGAGAAGAGCTAGGAATTCAACCTGTGCACACACGACCTGTCCCACACCATTATAATGGAGCCCCAAAATCCCTGCCACCTAGTGACATGGTTGCTGTTTTAATGCCATACACATTACTCACATTTATGTGGTAACCAGTGTAAACAGATCTACTACATGGCAAGTCCTCTGAAAGAATATCACATACAACTATATATTGTACATAACACTCGATAATGAAGCTGATAAGCAGCATACCTTTAATAGTTACTGCGAAACGTATTCTTATGTGTTTTTAAAGTTCACTGTTGAACAATGTACTGTGCTGTGCTGACAGCAGCCCACACATCTCGCGCTCCCCACGTCTCCTGAGGCATCAAGAGGCTGTATCAAGTGATTGCTCCATAACGTCCAGGCAGGTGCAAACACTCTGGGATGTTCACATGACAAAATGGCTTAATAGCACATATCTCAGAATACATCTGTCATCAAGCAACACACGACTGCATTATAATGCCTAGGGCAAGCACTAAATAAACCTATAATCAAAGGTAAAGTAAAAAAACAGAGAAATCAAAATGGAATTCCAAAAATCGTTCAAATAACCCATAAAAAATACAGGTTAGAGAGAAGAGGCATAAAAACAGAGTAAATAAACAGAACATTAATGAGAAAATGGTAGAACTAAATCCAAACACATCAATAACTATGTTAAATGTAAATGATATATTCACATTAAGCAAAAGAAAGAGTGTCAGACTGAATTTCTTTTAAAAAAAAAGGATCTGTCTTTATGCAAGAAATTCATTTCAAATATAATGATATGGATATTATGTTAAGAATAAAAAAATGGGTAAATATATACCATGCAAACACTCATCAAAAAACATATAGAGCAGCTATATTAATATCAAACAATATGAATTTTGTAGCAGTAAAATTATCAAGAACAGAAATGAGTTAACTCAGCAAGAAGACAAAAATCTTAAATGTATATAAACCAAAAAGGGGGGGGACGACTAAGTTCAAAGTCAGCCTCAGCAACTTAGCAAGATCCTAAACAACTCAGCAAGATCCTGTCTCTAATAAAAGAAAAAAAAGTACAAAATAGGGCTGGGGATGTGGCTCAGTGGTTAAGCACCCCTGGGTTCAATCCCTAGTACAAAAAAAAAAAAAAAAAGAACAAAACTAGATAGAACCAACAGAAGTAAAATGAAAATAGACAATGAAGAATTATCAGTGGAGACTTCAACATTTCTCTTTAGTAATCCACAACTAGCAGAAAGAAACAAGTCAAGAGATAGGGCAGAAAACTACCATTAATCCATTGGATTTAGTTGCCATTTATTCCACACATAACCCAGAAAGAGCACAATACACACAGAATACTAAGATAGACCATATCCTGGCCATAGAACAAACCTTAACTAATTTGTGACAACTGAAATCATATAGGCTATTTTTATCTTAATGGAATAAAGCTAGAAATCAATAACCAAAAAACACAGGGGGATCTTTCTACACTGGAAATTGCACATTGCATGTCTAAATAACCCAGAAGAAATCCCTGGAAATCACAGAAAAATCAGGAGCCATTTAGAAGGAAAGACACAAAACTCCAATGGAAATTTGTGGGATGTGGCTAAAGCAGTCCCGGAGGATGTTCCTATCCTTAAGTGCTTTTTTAGTAAAGAAGAAAGGACTCAAATAAATAATCTACCTTCCCATCTAAAGAACTAGGGAAAAAAATGAAATAAATTTAAAGGAGAAAGAACAATGATAAAGAGCCAAAATCAAATGAATAAAGAAAAGTAAGAGAAAAAGACTGGTAAATTCCAAAGAAACCTCTAAGCAATACTTTTTTTTTTTTTTTTTTTTTTTGGTGCTGGGGATTGAACCCAGGGCCTTGTGCTTGCAAGGCAAGCACTCTACCAACTGAGCTACATCCCCAGCTCCTAAGCAATACTTTTACAAAGAAAATCAAGAGAGGAAAAAGTTGTCACTATAGGTCATAAAACATTAAAAAATGTATTAAGGGAATATTATAAGCAACTCTATATTTATAAACTCAAAAATTCTGATGAAATAAACCAATCCTTTGATACCCCAAAACTACAAAAAAGTCACCCAATAGAAAATAGACAATCTGAATAAATATTAAAAAATAATAACTATTAAAGAAATGGAATGCATAATTAGATATCCCCCAAAGAAACTCCAGACTCAGGTGGTTCTACTGCATAAGCCTATCTGACATTTTAAACAGAAATATCAAGTCTATGTAATCTTTGCAGAGTAAGAAGGCATGCTTTTCATCTTACTATATGAAGCAAGAATTGCTCTGATAACAAAACTAAAACAGAAATTAGCAAACCGAATCCAGAAATACACCACAACAAACTAGGTTTATTAAGGAATGCTGACTATTCATATTCAATATTCAAAAGTAAATTGATGTTGGGCTGAGGTTGTAGTTCAGTAGTAGAGTGCTTGGCTAGCATGTATGAGGCACTGGGTTCGACTCTCAGCACCACATATAAATAAAACAAAGCTCCACTGACAACGAAAAGAACATTTTTTTTTGAGTTTTTAAAAATTTGTTCTTTTTTATTTTTTAAACATCAGCTTTATTGAGATTTAATTAACATGTACTATTTAAAAATACCTGACTCAGTGGTGTTTATTACATAGTATATTCAGAGTTGAGCAGCCATCACCAGTGTCTTGTAAAATATTTTTTCACCTTTCAAAGAAACCATAAACCCTTTCACAGTCATTACACAATATCTCCTTCTCCCCTTTGAAAAAGTAAATTCATGTCATCTATCAAATCAACAGCCTAGAGAAGAAAAAAATACATGATCATGTCGACTGTTACAGGAAATGCATTTAGCAAAATTCAGTATCTATTATAAGATATGAAGTATGAGTAAACATAAACTTTAATTTGATAAAAGCTGTCAATAAAAAGATCTACAGCCAACATCTTTCTTAGTGGCAAAAGACTGTCTTCCCTCAAGATGAGAAACAAAGCAAAGATGTCCTTGCTCACCATTTCTATAGGACTAGAATTCCTAGCCAGTGTAATAAGTCAGGAAAAATAAAAAGCCTACAATTTGAAAGGAAGAAATAAAATCACTCCTATCTACAAAATAACACAATCACATATGTAAAATGTCTCAAGCTATCTACCAAAAAAACTCAGATCTGAATAGGTATATTTACTGATGCTACAGAACACAGTCAGTGTTCCCACCCACACCCACCCACATAATGTTTCTATATAATAGCAATGAAAAAGTAGAAACTGAATTTATAAAAGCAATACCATTTAAAATAACTCCCCTAAAAATGAAACACATAGGTACAAATCTAACAAAATATGTATAGAACCAGTATGCTAAAAACTAAAAGACTGACAAAATTACTAAATCATTTTCATGAACTGGAAGACTTAGCAAAGTGTAAAGATGTCAATTCTCCCCAAATTGATCTATAAATTTAATACAATTTCAATCAAAATCCAAAAATGATTTTTATTTAGAGAACAAATTTACTCTGAAGTTTATATGGAAAGGCAAAGGAATTAGAACAATCAAAACAAGGTTTGTTTTTTTTTTTTAAAGAATAAGATTGGAGGAACCACACTAACTGATTTTAAGACTTAGTAAACAAGAAAAGCAAGTGTTGGCTAAAGAAAAAAAATGGATGACTGGAACAGAAGAAAGCACCAGAGAGACCTGAGCAAATATGACCAACTGACACTGGACCAAGGTACAAGGCAATTCAATGAAGAAATAACAATATTTGACCTAAACTTCACACCTTATAAAAAAATAACTCAAATGGATCATAGATGAAAGTGTAAAATGTAAACTATAATTAAAAGATAATAAAAAAGAAAATCTTCATGGCATGGAGGGAGGCAAAGAACTGTCAAAAAGGCCACCAAAATCATGATCCATAAAAAACAAAAATGGCTAGATTGGACTTGTACAAAATAAAAACCATCTGCTGTGAAAAAGACTCCAAAAAGAAAATGAAAACACAGCATACACTAAAAAAAATTCACAACATATATACTGAACAAAGGACTTTTTAAAATATATATAAAGAACTCTTACAACTGAATAATAAGGCAAAAAAAATCTAAAAAACAAGCAAATGATTTGAATATACACTTCACAAAAAAAGACTGTAAATGACCAATAAATACCTGAAAAGTTGCTCTACCTCACACTTTCAAATCACCTATTCAACAAAGAAGTTGTATTCAGAACACGTGAATAATTCTCCAAATGCAAGTGAGAAAACATAATACAGTTACAATGGGCGAAAATATTGAGAAGTTATGTAGATTACAAATAAATTACAGGAAAAGACGTTCAACATTGTTGGGGAATTCACATTAAAACCATGATAAGGTACCATTATGTAGCTATTAGAATAGCTAAGGATATAAGTAACATAAAAAATACTAGTGCTGAGAAAGATGCAGAGCAATGGAAACTCAGTGGTAACAATGCAAATGGCATAGCTACTATCCTGAATATAGCTTAGCAATTTCTTATAATGATAAACACACACATACCATCAATATCAATCCCACAAAAAGAAAAAAAATTTAAAGCAAAAGCAAAACATCAATCCTTCACCAAGGTATTTACCTACAAAAATAAAAATATTTTCACAGAAAACTATGTACACAAATATTTATAGCAGCTCTATTTCATAATCACCAAATATCCTTCAACAAGTGAAAGAACAAATGACGGTATATCTGTATAAAATTATTATTTGGCAATAAAAAGAAATAAACTGCTAAGTATGCAGTAATTTGGATGAATCTGAAATTCACTGTGCTCAGAGAAGAGAGCCATTCTCAAGGATTACATACCATATAATTCCATTCATATGACATTTTCAAAAAGATAAACCTGTAGTGATAAAAAATAGATCAGTGTTCACTGGGGACCAGGGATGACACACAGGATTTCCAGGGAGTGATGGAACTACTTTGTATCTTGATGATATTGGTTGTTAGATAGATCTGTACATGTATACATAAACTCTCTAGCAACAGCAAACAAGGCAATTTCACTATACACTAATTTTAAAAATAAGATTAGGGATGTGGCTCAGTGATAGAGGTATTTCCTAGCTCTTGCATAAAGCCCTGGGTTTGATACCCAACCCTGCAAAACAAACTAGAAATTAAATTAAACACAGCAAAGACAATTAGAAAATTCTCATATGTTTTGAAATTGAGAACTTCTCTTCTAAATAATCTATAAGTTGAAGAAAACATTGCAATGAAAATTTGAAAAGACTTTCAACTGAACAATAATGAAAACATTGTATAAAAAAAATTCTGAGATGCACCTGAAGCCATGATTACAGGAAAATATCATAACTTCAGATGAATGTTCTACAAAAGAAACATTCAAAACAAATGAGTTAAACATCCTTCTCAAAATAATAGCAAAAGAACACACATCAAACCAATACAAAAGTAAAAAAATAAAAATTAAGAAAAAAAATTAGTGCCAATACGTAGTACAGAGTATCAACCAAACTAAAGGTAAATTGGTTATAAAAACTAATAAAATTGATAAATTCTTAACAAGACCAATTAAGAAAAAAGAAGAAAAGTCACAAGTAACTGACACTAGGATGAAGAAAGGGTTTATCACTATAGAAAATGTACATTTTTCAAAATCTGGGGAGGATATTATGAAAATTTTATGTCAAAAAAATTGAAGATTTAGGTGAATTAACACAGTCCTAGAGAAAAAAAATACAACTTCTGACACACACACAAAATGTGAATTTTATTGTTATGGACTGAATGTTTGTGTCTCCCTCAAAACTCACATGTTGAAACCCTAACCCCCTATTTCATGGTATGAGAAAGTGGGGCTTGGGAGGTAATTAGGTCCTGAATGTGGATTACTCACTAATGGGAGCAGGGCCCTTACGAGAGACGAGATACTCCAGAGGGCTCTCAAGCCCTTTCTGCCAAATGAGGACACAGTACATGTATGTATTTACACCAAAGGACGACTTCTCTTTGCCTAAACAGCTTTGAATGATGAAAAGATTTTTCATTACTCCTATCTTTAGATCATTGTTGAGTGCTTAATTTATAAGCAGTTACAATATAAATAACTTCACATCTGATTTATTCCAAATACACATTCTTTTTCAAAATTTGATATCTACACATTTGTTTTTTAGGAATACTTCCTTATCTTTATTTTAAGAAAAAAAAAAGTGGCAGCAGCCAAGACTGCCACTTACAACCACATTGATTTTCATGATCTACTTTCAGGTGTCCCGTCTCAGGCTGGAATGTCCACAGGGGCCAGAGACTGTTGTTGCAAAACATGCTACAGGACTTCAGAACAAACTACACAGCAGCATTCGAGCTATTTCCCTAACTCCACCTGTTAGTGAGCATCACACAAACAATGACATTTAGAAGGTGCTTTGTGCTGATGCTCACCAAGTCCATTCTTGGATTCTTCCCTACTATCCTATGGTTACAGGCAATCTCAGAACCCAAGGAGCACAGCCTCAGCAATGAATGAAAACCATTAACCCCAATGAACCACTCGGAGTTTTTCTTTTATTATATATACCTGCAGTTATTATATGTTAATAGTACTAACATGAATGGAATTTGGTACAGCTTTCTATTTTAATGAAAAAATAAACCCCAAAACTATATCTGTCCAATGAGACATGTTACGCCCATCATCTGGCTATTTCAATTCATTTACTAGGATATCAAGAGAACTTAACACTCAGCCTCTTAAGAACTGTCCTATCAGGTCACAAAGGGAAATTTCTGATTCTCTACTTGTGCTGGCCAATATTTACCTAACATGTTCAGTACTATTCCAATCTTTTCCATTTTGGAGATGCCACTCCATGATCACTAGACTGGGAAGAAAAACTATGAGAACTGGACACACTACAATGTTTTAAAATATATTAAATAGATTGTTTCTGTTTGGTTTAGTATCATTCATATCCGGGCTACTCAAGAATAGTTTTTGTGCTTTACAATGAGATGTAAGTTAGAACTGAGTGATTAGAAGCAGCAGTTTAGCTTTTAAGGGCCTACTTGTTTACTCAGAAAGAAAAGATTTGGTTGACACTCCAAGTTATTCCCTTTCCATTCCTCTATAAAAAGTATAGAACCTTTAGCTTACAAAGTCATGCAAAACCTAACTGCAGGTAAACACTCAGGCCTTCAGTTAGAGATTTCTATGGAATACTATACAGTCTGATAGTACAGTATATATACTATATAGTGTGTGTGTGTGTGTGTGTGTGTGTGTGTATAAAGTACAGAAAGGATAATGAATATAATATAGGATTTTTTGTATTGTAAAATAATAGTTGTTTATTTAACAAAAGTTATAAGACAGATTTAACCAGAGTTATAAAGTTATCATTTAAAGGATTTTAAAACAGATGTTTAAATAAACCTGAATTATTAAAAGGATGTATCCCAAGGGGGAATTTGATGGAATGTATGGTTAATTTCTCATTTGCAAGAAAAAGACAAGTGGAGAGCTATAACCCTCCACTGGACTTGGAGGGAGGTAGTGCACGTGTATGTATGTACATGTACACTCCTGCGCCAGGAACACAAAAAAAGATGGTTATCTTCCAAACATTAAAAAGTCCATTTTATTATTTTAAAATGCTTAAAAGCTGGATTTAATTACCTAGAAACAACTTCTAAAGCAAACATTTATTGTTCTACAAATATTTGAGTACTTAACTGTGATCCAAGTAAATACAATGTTAACTGAGATACACAAAGTAATTTATGATCACAATACTACAAAACAGTCCATTCAGATTAGGCATAGATACCATGGGAGTTACTTACAGAGCTAATCAGCACGTTCCTGAGGAGCAAGAATACTTTATAAAAGAAGTGGCATCAAAAGAAACCCCAAAAGATGTATAGGAACTGGCAGGAAAGGTGAAGAAGAAAGAGCACTTCTGGTTGAGGGAACAACTTTATACAGAGAAGTGAGGAGGAAGGAATAATCGAGGAGCTGGTAATCGCAAGAACCAATAATCACATTTACTTTATTAATAAAAAAGCCATTCACTGAGTTCCTACTAGTGAACTAGTAGGAAGGTTTTAGCCTTCTTAAAAACATTGCTTCTAATATTTATGCTTTTCAATTATCATTATACCCATCTGGAAGAAAAAATTAACGTTCAAAGAAAATAACTTGCCATGTCAGGAAAATTTTTTAAAGACTTGAGATGATCAAAACAAATGACTTGTCTAAGTCACCTTTCCTTCTCAGAGATATTTAAAACCACATAAATTATAGGTAATTGACAACAATGTAAATAATACTTTTCCATAAATACGCCAATGAATTTTGTGCACTGGTGGTATAATTGACTTCCCTCTCCCATAAAAGAAATCAATTTTGAATCTGTTAATAAGCAATTCATGTCCAGATTCCTGGTAGCTTACATGTGCTGGCTTTTCAGATTCTTTGAGTTACTACTTAAAACATCTTACTGGTTCCCTCATTAAGCAATGAGTTAAATAATACCTTTGGCATACGCTCATGTATATTTGTATGAGTCATGGGTTTGCCTTTTTAACATACTGTCCTTTGACAACTTCAAAGCACAGTGAATGCAAATTCCAAAGCTTCTGTGGATCTGCAGGTGTACAGACAAGGTTCCTTCCACTACACCACGCTTAGTACCGTTCTCCTTTTCCTCTTGACTGTTAGTTAATGCCAACATAATTTTTGCAATACCACTTCAAAAGATCTCATCAAATTTTATATAGTCCACAAGATGAAACTTACTAAAAAGTCCAGCACAAGGTACTTTCATCCTCTCACTAATTCCTTCAGGCATTAATGCCTAGAATAAAAAGGAAAACAAAGGTACCTTCTCCCATGCCAAGGCTTTTCAGAATTGGGCAATCACCAGAAGAAAGAATGAACCTATAATTCGTGACATTAAAAATTCAATCAGGCATGATCAAGTTCAATTCCATTGGACAAACTATGATGATTAAAATGTTTTAATAATAATGAATTGGAGAAAAGTGGGAAGACCTTAAGAAACTCTTGTCTATTGATTTTGCTGATTATTCTTTTGGGTTATATTAAGTTTCCTTTCTTAACCTCATCTTTAAAAAAAAAATTACAGGTTGTTACTTTGAATCAAAGCTAATACCTACTGACCAACATTGAAACCCACAAATGGAAATTGGGTGGCAAATGTCATTGGAATATAAAATATCCAACAACAGAATGATTATCACTATTATGATAATCATTAAATTCACAAGGAAATTGCAAAAATTTTAATTTCAAAAGGAGGAATCCAGTGTACACATTTATAAAGATGTATTTGTCTATCTGCTTAACAAAACTGACAGTAGAAGTGTCTTTTGCATGTTACAATCACACATGTTCAAGGTATACTACTTTCGAACCAAACATTTACCCTTCGCCACTGGTGAAAGGCAACAAGATCTCTTTACAAAGTCTCGTCTTTTTCAATAAATTTTGCATGAAAACATGTTATCCTGGCACCAAGTTGCCTGCTGTCACATTGGAAGTGTGATAAATGTTTAATGAAAACAACACCACACAGCTTGGTGTCAGACAACAGCTATCACACAGCCCTGCTTTGATCCAAACAGACACTTAAAAGGAGTTCTAAGTATGCTCAGCACCACAGAACTCTATAACCTATATGCAAATAGGAGTAAATTAGCATAAATGACTTCCTGCTGCATAAGGAAATAAAAGGTGAGGGAAAACATGACAGGCTTTATAAGTATGGAACTGCTGTCAAAGCTCAGAGTCCAGCTTTCACAAATCACTTCCAGCATCTTCTGCCAAACTCTAGGTAGGGGTTAAAAAAAAAAAACCTTATCAATGGGAATTTATTATATGGAACTTTAAGATGAAGACATTGGAATACTTCCAATGTTAAAGCCAAACCTAATACATATCTATAAAGCCTGATTACTACATGGTGCTAATTGTCTTATACATACTATTTCTAGCACAACGTTCAAAGAAACTTCATCCCCACTTTACAGAAGAATAAACTGTACACCCAAAAGGAATTTCTTAGCTCTCTTAGTAAGTGTAAAGCTTCAGAAAGTAATATGAAGAAAAAAGGAAGAACGAATAAATCAAACATTTGACCAAGATATTCCAAAAGTCTAAATAGGACTTTTCTGAGAACAGGGTCCATCTAATAAAAAAGCTAATGAGGAAATTAAGAAGTCTTTCAGCCCCACATAGGGGCACACGCCTGTAATCCCAGCGGCTCGGGAGGCTGAGATAGTAGGATTGCGAGTTCAAAGCCAGTCTCAACAAGGACAAGATGCTAAGCAACTCAGTGAGACCCTGTCTCTAAATAAAATACAAAATAGGGCTGTGGATGTGGCTCAGTGGCCGAATGACCCTGCGTTCAATCCCCAGCTCCAAAAAAAAAAAAAAAAAAACGAAGTCTTTCATAGTAGCAGGCCATAAAGGAGAATGCTAAAGTATATTCCTGACAGTTCTAAATTTATTCAAATTAAGGAGGAAGGTCTCTTGTGAGCTTCTTAGCCCATTTTGTACTACTGTAACAGGATACCACAGAATGAAAAGAAATTTACCGACTCACAGTTTTGAAGGCTGGGCAGTCTGAGATCCAGGGGTTGGCATCTGGCAATGGCATTCCTTATAATCCCATGGCAGAAGGGCAGAAAGGATGGGAAAGGACTGGGGGTAGGGAAGAATAGTCTATGCTTTCCTGGAATGAATCCACTACCGGATTCATTCAAAACAGCATGAATCCACTTTTGAGGTGAAGCCCTCGGGATCAGATTACCTCTTGAGGGTCACGTTTCTAACACATGGATTTTGGAGGACACATTGAAACCACTGCAGTAGACGACAAATTCTTTAAACCAAATTTTTCTGACTAGTGATTTATATCATGATTAAAAAAAGATTTAACCACATGCGGTGGCATAAGCCTGTAATCCAAGTGAAGTTCAAGGCCAGTCGGGGCAATTTAGCCAGACCTTGTGTCAAAATAAAATAAAAAGGGCTGGGGGTGTAGTTCAGGCATAGAGGGCCCTTGAATTCAATCCCTAACACTGCAAAAATAAAAATAAAATCCATCTGAAATTCTATCTAAAGGATGACACCATGATTTCAGAATAAATGAGAGAATGTCACTGGTGGCTCTTCAAATATTCATTAACAATTAATTTTTCAAAAAGTCTATAAGATGTTCTATAGTATTTAATAAACAATAAGTCAATTAACTTATGACACTATAAGACAAATTATAATCATTCAAATGTTATAGAAATTTTCAGAACTATGTTATTTGAAAAAGATTTTTCAAAATTACCTAATTTTATATCTATTTAACTCCAATGTCTAACGAAAAACTCCTCCTCAGCATTTAGCACATTGATTATTGCTTAAACACTCCTTTCTCTCATTTTTATTTTTCCCAATTTATAAATTTTTTATTTAATGGTAAGGATTTAGCTGCTTATGATGCTTTACCATTACTGTACTTACTCTTCTTTCTCTGATCTTTATAAATGTATGTTTTATGTTCCATCACTAAATATTTAATATTGACATTTTCACACTGATTTGATACAACAAAGATCCTCATGCATGAAGAAGCATGGGCTGTTTTCTCACATGTGAAATATTTAGACTATTCAGCATAAGATAAAATGCTCATTATTGGATTGCATAATCATTACAAACCAGTATGTAAGTCCTAATTAGAATGGATGTGAATCTCCCCTCTCCACCCATACATTGTTTCAAAGTCATCTAGAGACAGTTAGTGAAACCATCACTAAAACAAATTTTACAAAAACCTAGAAATTGTGAATAAAATTAAGTATAATTCTACATAAACTGATAAAACACAGAGGTGGCAAAGTAAAAAAGGAAGAGAAGGGGGAAAAGGAGGCACCAGTCTTCCACTAATGACGGCTTCTCATTCTCGTGGTCAATAATCTTGGAGTACTGAGGATAATGTGCAGCTGTCCAACAACTTGAGCTGAAAACCTGGCCTGCCAATGTCAGCTCTATGATTACAAGCCTCAGCACCTTCTACTGCAAGGGATAGTAAGAGCACCTACTTCATGAAGTTATTAACTGAAATAACATGTGTCAAATGCTTAGCAAAACTCCTGATACTGAGAAAATACATTTAGAATTTAGATGCTTATCATTATTACCTCCACTGAGAGTCAAGCATTTTGGATCATATCATTCCTCTACTTGAAACATCACTGGTTTCCCACTGCCTGAAGAGCTCCAAACTTGCTACATTCCCTTGTTTGTCAAGTCTTTCCATAAGAAGTTCATTTCCCATGAACATTCCTCCCCCTTTCTTCCTCCTTTCAGCATGTAAACATCAATTCTGAGAGCCCTTCTTTGACACACCGTCTAGTTCAAACCAACCAGTTTAACATTTACAGGGATAATCTGCAAACAGAACTGTGTCAAAACGACTGTGAAAGCCAACATGCTGAGATTGGCCTGTGGCTTCCTCTCCACACTGCTTCTTAATTAGCAGTATGTGCACCCCTGGTTCAAGCGAGACATTAACAAATGACAACTTTTGGGCCAAACCCAGCCAGCTGCCCATTTTTGTAAATATTGTTTTACTGGAATAAAACCTGTCCGTGTAGTATTACCCATGACTGTGAAGTTCAGCAGTAGCCACAACAGAGCCATACAGCTCAGAAAGCCTAAAGTATTTACTACTAGCACTTCCCAGAAAGCTTGCTGACCCCTGGGTTTGAGCTATTGTTAGGTTTCATTACTGATGGTCAACAGCATCCTAATTGACACAAGGTTTCCACAGGTCTTTTTGCTTTCCCTCCTGGAACATGCATCTGACTTCACCCCGGTTGCCTGCATATCTTACCTCCTATGTATGCTTGTCTATCCATTTACATGAAAGTTCCCAGTAGTTCTAGCACTAACATTATGTCCCTAACACTAATGTACTACCTGAAAACAATAGCATTTAAACACGGTTGATCAAAAAAGTGAACAAATGAATGAATGAATGAATGTTCACATTTGATAACCAATATTAACTACTGATATGTGCATTGGATGTTCAGAATGATGTAAGAATATAAGTTGTGAATGGCTTCTAGAATCGGGTTTAAGTAATAAACATGTAAGCTTTAAAAATAATAAATTATTGCCAGACTCAATGGCACACGCCTCCAATCCCAGTGGCTCTAGAGGCTGAGGCAGTATGCTAAGCAATTCAATGAGACCCTGTTTCCAGATAAAATATAAAATAGGGCTGGGAATGTGGCTCAGTGGTCAAGTACCCCTGAGTTTAATCCCTGGTACTCCCCAAAAAAAGAATGCAATGATGTCATTTTCAAGAAAACGGATGGAACTGGAAAGTATCGTTTTAAATGAAATAAGCCAGACTCAGAAAGCGAACAGCCAAATTTTTTTTTTCATATGTGAATGCTGGAGAGAAAAAAAAGTGGGGGTGGGGGTGGGGAGGACCTCATGAAAATACAAGGGAGAGCAGTAGAGTGCAGGAAGGGAATTCAAGGGAGAAAAGGGAGAGAGTCAGGGGAGGAGCTGGGGAATGAAACGTTATGTTATGTGCATGTATAAATATGTCACAATGAAGCACACTATTGAGTGTAATTATAACATGCCTATAAACTTTTTTTAAGTTTTAAAAACAACCCTTAAAACTAGTATAGAACTCAGAATTCTGTAAGACTACAACTACTCAATGTACATTCATGGTTGTGAAATGATAGAATCACTTAAAAATGTTCTCCTCTTCGAACTTCCACTCGAATGTTTCAAAGATTACTGAAAAGCCAACAATCTAGGGAGGTTTCTGTAATGTCACTATAAATGTGGAAACACAGACAACTGTGAAACAGGGATGAGGGAACAGCTTCACATTCTGTACTTCCATAATTCTTCACAGAATTAAGATCTCAGGAAACCATATCCCAGATCCTGTTTTAATTAACAATGAAAACAGATAAAGAGAAGCACTTCTACACTGAAAGACTAAGGGAAACTCATTCACACAGATGTTGAAAGACTGATGAAGGGGGATAAGTTCTAAAATGTCCTCCTTCATAGACTGAAAGACCCCCAATGCCAATTTTGAGTAAAACAAACAGGAAGATATAAACTTAAGCTGCTAATGCTTCAGTTTCTTTTTAACATATGCTAATTTGACAAACTGTTACAAGTGGAATTCAGCTTCCAAATGGACAGAATCAGCATTGCTGTTTTAATGATCTCATACACATCTACACCACTGCACCCTAATATTGCCCAGAACCCCACTCTGTACTAATAATTAAACAACATGTTTCCTTCACTGTTTCACCTTTATTCTTTCCCCTAAGAGTTTTTCAATAAGTTATTAGACATCTTTGATTACTAAGTTGTCTTCGTTTTTAAACACATATTCACAATAAGGAAATAGGATGTGAAATTTTCCTAAAGAATTATATAAATTTTTCCTTACATATTAAACTTTGATACTGCTGTTTGTTTTCTGCTTCTCAGACTTAGGATGTTTTTAAATGAAATAGAAGTATGCGCCAGGCACAGTGGCCCACATCTGTAATCCCAGTGGCTCAAGAGGCTGAGAGTTCAAAGCCAGCCTCAGCAACAGCAAGATGCTAAGCAACTCAGTGAGATCCTGTCTCTAAATAAAATACAAAATAGGGCTGGGGAAGTGGCTCAGTGGTTCGGTGCCTCTGAGTTCAACCCCTGGTACGCCCCCCCCCCCCCCCCCGCAAAAAAAAAGTATGCCACAAAACCATGCGTTAACTTTTCCTTATCCTTTCTTCCTTCTCCGCACATCTCTCTCACTGCCTCCTGCAAGAGTGGGAAGAAGAAGAAGCCAGAGCAGGAAGACCTGGCTATGTGCTGCTCGGCACCACTGCGCCCTCGGTATACGGGCTTCGCTCCCACTCACCCGCGTTTGCTGCCATGCGCCTCCTTGTCCTTGCCCTTATCCTTCTCCTTCTCCCGCTTCTCTTTGTCTCTGCCTTTCCGTCTCTCACGATCCCGAGAACGGCTGCGGGTTCTTCTGTGACTGGACCTCTCACTGCTGCGACTGTGGGAACGTGGTCGAGGTCTTGACCTGGACCTGAGCAAGCACATTTTATTGAAGAAAATTTTAGTGCACATTTTGTATTTTTAAAAGTGAATTATTTGAAAGAAATGTTTAGTTTTAGTTTTAAACAACTGTGAAGCAAGCATCTAACAACGACTTTTCATGAGTAAGTGCTCTCATGTAAAATGACACCTGAGGGTTGCCGCAGTACCATATTTAATAGGATACCAACACTTTCACATTTTCATTCCATGGTCTACAGGTAGCATCCTTAACCTTGCTCTAAGGCGAGAGGATTATTTCTCTCATCCTATGCTTTATCTCTTTCCATTTTCCTCCCCAACTTTCTGCCTTCTGCACTTGCCTTAGCCAATGGACAAGGCTGGTACTATCCGCCATTTATTCTGCAACATAATTAGACATATAAGTGGATCCTGAAAGTTCCAAATTACTAAAGTAATTACATCATTGCACTAAAGAGAATGCCTACTGTGAGTATTTTTCTTTTATACTTCAACAAAACACTTTCTTTTTCCTTTTTTCTTTTTTTATTTGACACTGGGGATAGAATCCAGGGGTATTTCACCACTGAGCTTCAACCGCACTCTTTATTTTTTATATTGAGACACTGTCTTGCTTAGTTGCCCAGGCTGTCCTTAAACTTGTGGTTCTCATGCCTCAGCTTCCCACATGGTTGATATCACAGGCCCAAAACAGGTTAACTGCAATGCGTAATCTGACATCGTATCACTGCTGCTTTCATTCTTTGTTACATTAAACTCTACTGATTTATCTCATTAAAAATGTCATGAGGAAACACATATTGTCAACTCTGCAGGAAATTAAGGTTCAGTCAAAAAGTATTCCCAAGTAAAAATTTTTTTTGTTTGGTTTGTGCTGTTGTTTTGAGATAGAGTCACCCTATGCAATCAGGACTGGCCTTGAACTCCTGAGCTTGAGTGACCCTCCTGCCCCAGCCTGCTCAGTAGTTGGGACCACAACACCACCACTCCCTGCAGCAAGTCCAACTCTATAAGGTTCGATTCCTGTCTTAATTATTCACACCAACTCAGACAATGCAATGCAACAGACTAAGTATACTTGAAGCAATATAAGTGCAGAGCTTTCCCTAGTCCTGCAATCTCTCCTTCTTTGCCTATTTAACCTTGTTTCATTTCTGTTTCAATAAGACTGTTCATTTACTCTAATCCCACTATTCTCTGTATAAATGAATGAGCAGAATACATTAGGTGCTAAGAAGTAACGATTTCAGGTCCTGATTACAGCACAGATGAAAAAAACCTATCCCAAACGCACCATGCTACAGAACAGGAGGCCCAAATCTTCACCGTGCAGGCTTAGGAACTCACTTTCTTAACAGGACTCCTAAAGCACAGTAAATTAAATCAAGAATCAACAAATGGGATGAACTCAAACTGAAAAGTTTCTTCTCAGCAAAGGAAACAAACAATAACGTAAATAGAGTGCCTACAGAAAGGGAGAAAATTTTACCATATGTACCTCAGACAGAACATTAAGCTGGGCATGGTGGCACACGCCTCTAATCCCAGCGGCTTGGGAGGCTAAGGCAGGAGGATGGTGGGTTCAAAGCCAGCCTCAGCAACTTATTGAGTCCCTAAGCAAGTCAGTGAGACCCTGTCTCTAAATACAAAAATAGGGCTGGGGGGGTGTGGCTCAGTAGCCAGAGTGCCTCTGAGTTTAATCCCCAGTTCCGAAACAAAAAACAAAACAAATAAAAAAAAACACAAGAACATTAACCTCCAAGATATATAAAGAAGTCAAAAAACTCAACCCCAAAAAAAAAAAAAAAAAAACAAATAACCCAATCAATAAATGGGCTAAGGAACTGAACAGACACTTCAAGAAGAAGAAATACAATTGATCAACAAGTATATGAAAAAATGTTCAACATCTCTAGCAATTAGAGAAATGCAAATCAAAACTAAGATTTCATCTCACTCCAGTCAAAATGGCAATTATCAAGAAGACAAGTGGAGGCTAAGACAGGAGGATAAAAAGTTCAAAGCCAGCCTCAGCAACCACAAGGCATTGCAACTCAGTGAGACCCTGTCTCTAAATAAAATACAAAATAGGGCTGGGGATGTGGCTCAGTGGTTGAGTGCCCCTGAGTTCAATCCCCAGTATCCTCCTGCAAAAAAAAAAAAAAAAAAAAAAAAAGCAATAAGGAATGTTGGTGAGGATGTGGGGGGGAAGGTACACTCATACATTGCTGGGGGGACTGCAAATTGGTGCAACCACTATGGAAAGCAGTATTCCTCAAAAAAGTTGGAATGGAATCACCATTTGACCCAGCTATCCTACTCCTCAATCTATACTCAAAGGACTTAAAATCAGCATACTACAGTGACACAACCACATCATGTTTGCAGCAGCTCAATTCGCAATAGCTAAACTATGGAGCCAACCTAGATGCCCTTCAACAGATGCATGGATAAAGAAAATGTGCTATATATACGCAATGGAATATTACTCAGCCTTACAGAAGAATGAAATTATGGCATTTGCAGATAAATGGATGGAGCTGGAGAATATCATGTTAAGTGAAATAAGCCAATCCCCAAAACACCAAAGGCCAAATGTTTTCTCTGATATGCGGATGCTAATTCACAATGGAGACAGAGGGCTAGGGAAAAATAGAGGTACTTTGGATTAGGCAGATAAGAGTGAAGGGAGATGAAAGGGCATGGGAGTAGAAAGGACAGTTGAATGCATCTGACGTTTTACCCTATTTTACATATATGACTACTCGACCGGAGTGATTCTACACCATTTATAACTAGAAGAATGAGAAGTTATACTCCATTATGTATGAGGTGTCAAATGCATTCTACTGTCATGTATAACGAATTAGAACAACAACCAAAAAACAATAAAAACAAACAGAACCCATGAAGCACTGGAGAAGGACCAAATAGAGCAGGGATGTTTTGCAAGGGCCAACACGTGGAGAAATGAAACAGCAATGTTTGCCAACATTATCAGCTTTGACTCTGAAGGGGAGCTTAAGTCTGCATCATGGACAAAACTCCAACTTGGTCAGAAAACTGTTGGCTTCCTGTGCCCCCCAAAATGGGAAGACTGACTTGAGCAAGCCACTGCAACAGGTAAAGGAGAGAGAAATTCTGTAAAGTTAAAAAAAAAAAAAAACCAAAGGAGGGACCCAAAAATTCTGTATGTCGACTCCATCCAAATCTCCAGTTGAATCCTTAATCAGCATATGAAGAGCAGACTCCAAATAACTAAAACACTGAACCAAAACTTCAGCTATCCCCATAGACAGAGAATTTTTGAAACTTTTAATTTCAAAGTTAATTTTCAAGCTAATTTCCTACTGAAACAAAAAATTTAAAAAGAGATACTGCTCAGAAAAATATAACATGATTTTCACAGTATGATACCTGCCATGTCTCCGATAAAATCCAAATTACTAGACATTCAAAAACACAGGCAAAAATGTGCTCCATTCTAATTTTTAAAAAAAGAAAAGGTAGTGCATGTAGGCTAACTAAAAAATGAATCAGATATTAGAATTAGCAGAGAAGAATTTTAAAGCAGTAAAGCATAACTATGCTTGGAATGAATATAAAGCTAAGTAATCTCAGAAAAAAAAGGAAGAAAAGAAAAAATAGAAAATCTCTAACTGAAAAATATAATTTCTGAAATTAAAATTATGGTGAATAAGATGAAATACAAATTGATCAAAAGAGAGGAAAGGATTTGTGTGAAAATTAAATCAAACAGAATTACCAAATCAGAAGAACAAGGAGGAAAAAAGATTACTGATTAAAAAAAGAAAGACCATCAGAGATCTATATGAAAAGATTCAACAATCTAGCATGTTTATTTACATCCAGAAGTAGAGAAGACAGAAAATGAAGCTGGTGTGGTGGCACACACCTGTGACCCCAGCAGTTCAGGAGGCTAAGGCAGGAGGATCTTGAGTTCCTGACCAGTCTCAACAAATTAGTAAGACTCTGTTTCAAAACAAAAAATAAAAAGGGTTGGGGATGTGGCTCAGAGGTAGAGTGTCTCTGGGTTCAGTCCCCAGTGATGACTAAAGTGACAGAGAGAGAGAGAATATGAGAGAATGAATGAGCAGAACAACACTGTCTAACCGGTAGTCAAACATTTTACAAATTTAGTGAGGAAACAATTCAGAGATTCTAGAAGTTCAACAAACTCCAAGTAAGAAAAGCATGAAGATCATGAATAGGAAAACTGATGAAGATTAACCTGAAGGTGAATGAAACTCTTGAAAACATCAGAGAAAAAACACATTACCTACAAGGGAGCAATAACATGTCTTAACTATTGTGAGTGTCCCTGAGAAGTTCATGTACTGAAGGCTTGTTCCCCAATGCAGTCACATCCAGAGATGGGGCTTTTAGGAGGTGAATGGATCAGGAGGGTTCTAATCACATCTATGGATTAATCCACCTGATGCATAATAATCTGAATGGACTACTGGGATAAGATAGAAACTATAGGCAGGTGGAACATGATTAGAGGAAGTAGAACACTGGGGGCATGCCTCTGGGACTTCTGTCTTGTCCCTAGACCCTTTATCTCTTTTTCTTTCTCTCTCTCCTCTTCCCTCCTTCCTTCCTTTCTCCCTGGCTACCATAAACTGAGCAGCTCTCTTTCACCACATCCTTCCAAGGTGATGCTCTACCTCACCTCAGGCTCAAAGCAGGGGAGCAAACGTGGACTGAAAACTCTATAACCTTGAGTCAAAATAAACCTTTCCTCTTTTAAGTTGTTTGTGTCGGGTATTTTGGTCACAACAGGGCCAAACATGACTAATACAGAAAGGGGGAAAGTAAGCCAAACCAACTTTTATATCCTGCAAAAACATCCCTCAAGAATGGTAATAAAGGGATGGGGTTATAGGCAGCTCTGTGGTAGCCCCCATAGTCCTTGCAAGGCTATGCATTTGAAACCTACCCCTGGGGGTAAAAATGAATTTAAAACAAGGACATTCTTAAGATAAAGAAAGAGTGAAAAATAAACATCCACATTGGCAATGATTTACAATAAACACTAAAGAAACTGCTGTAGGTTGATGAGAAAGAAAAGATGGAAATTTGGATCTTTAAGAAGGAATGAAGAAGAATAGCTGAAGAGCTGATGATAAACTAAAAAGGAATTCTTAAAAATAATAATCCAAAAGGAGGCTGGAAAGGAAGTGTAGAGAAAAAAAAAGCATAGGAGACAGACAAAGTAAATAACAAAATGGTAGACTTAAATCTTATTCCATCAATAAGAACTTAAAATATTAATGAACTACACACTTTAATTAAAAGGCAGAGCTTCTTAGATGAATTAAAAAGACACTCATAACTATATGCTATCTACCAAATATGTCCTCTAAACATGGAAACACAGAAGATGAAAGTAAATGGCTAAAAGTATACCATGCAAATAATAAACCTAGGAAGAGGAATTAAAGATATTAATACCATATGAACTAAACGTCAGAAACTGACTATTACCCGAAATAAAAATGGATATTTCATGATGATCAAAGGGGTAATTCATAGCTAGGAATGATATACAATATGTTTATCTGACCAAACAATTAAATTAGAAATTAAACAACTGGACATGTAAAAACTTTCTAGATATATAGAAACTAAATAATATACTTTCGACTAATTCATGGGTAATTAAGAAATCACAAAAGAAACCAGAAAATATTTTAAACTGAATGACATTAAAAATATAACATGAGAAAGCATGAGCTACAGCAAACACAATATTTAAAGGGAAATTAATAGCTTTAAATGTTTAGATATCAAAAGAAGAAAGGCACAAAATCAATTACCTCACATTTTTCCTTCTGAAGTTATAAAAAGAAGAGCAAAGTAGGTTAAAGGAAGGAAACATTTAAAGAAAAGAGCAAGAATGGGTGGGAAAGAGCAAGAAACAGAAATAGAAAAGGTTAACAAAACCAGAATCTGGTAGGTTGAGAATATCAATGAAATTAATGAATCCCCAGCTAGACTAATAAAACAAAAGAAAAAGGCAAGAGCAAATCGTCAAAGAATAAAGGAGGCAGCAAATGGAGCCAAGGCAGTAAGGGGTCCTGATGGGCATTCATAGTCACAAAGAGAAGCACTTGGAGCTGAGCAGCAGAAGTGTCTGTCCTGCCTCCAAGCTAATGGGTTCTCCCAGAGCAAGCCTGCATCATCAACCCACAGGCCTCTTTTCCAATATGATTCTAAGAAGTTACAGTAATTCCTGCCTCCAGTAAATTTAAGTTTCTAACCATTTTCTCTCCAGATTCTTTGACAACTTTTCTTGATTCTTTGACAACTTTTTTTAATTTGGACACAATTATCTTTCCATATCAATGTTTTATAATCACAATATAATGTCCCTACGGATGCTTTCCTACTTACTGTGAATACATCTTCTATTACATGTGGATACACTGAAATTAAATGGATTATTCCTATAATCTCTGAACAATAATCCATCAAAACTTAAATTTTTCTCATTAAAAAAAAAAACAATAAAAACAGGGCAAGTCTTTGATGTCCTCATCCAATGTCCTGTATACATTATATGTATTCAGACATACAGTGTACTAACTTAATTTTATTAATGAGATTCTGGCCATCATTTGTGGAAATTCAGAGTAAGGTAAGGCTGGTGAAGAGATAAAGACAGTTCCTCACGATGATCAAGGGTCAATCCAACAAGAAGATATAACAGTTGTAAAGGTATATATGCCCCTAATGCCAGAGTTGTCAATTTATAAAACAGATAGATTAGATCTAAAGGGAAAGATAAGATCAGATAAAATAACAGGAGATTCAACACCATACTTTCATCAATGGACAGATCATCCAAACAAAATTAATATTTAAAAAAGTACAGTTAAACTATACTATGTATCAAGTGGATTTATGATAATTATGAACCATTTCAAACAACGGCTGGAGAATATAATCTTTTCATCAGCACATAGAATATTCTCCATCATAGACTACACAGCAGGTCACAAAACAAATTGCAACAAATTTTTTTCAAAATCATGTCGTCTCTGACTACAGTGGAATAAAACTAGATACAAACAAAAAAAAACTTTAGAAAATATAAAAATTCATGGAGTCTTAATAACATGCTACTGAATGAAGCATATTTTCAATGAAAACAAAATCATAATGAAAATTTAATATTTCACATAACAAATTAAAATAGAGATAACATACCAAAACTCATGGACTACAGAAAGAAGGATAAAGCAATAAACATCTACACCAAAAACTAAAAACATTTCAAGTAACCTAATGATGCAAACCAATGACCAAAGAGAACAAGAACAAAACAAACCCAAAATCAGTAGAAAGAAAGAACAAAGATCAGAGCAGAAATAAAATAGATACTAAAACAATACAAAAGATCGATGAAACAAAGAGTTGAGTTTTCTGAAGGGATAAAGTTCACAAATCTTGAGCTAGATTGAGAGGAAAAAAAAGAGAAGACCGAAATAAATAGAATTAGAGATGAAAAAGGAAGCATTACAACTGATATCACACAAATTAGAAAAACTATTAGAAATGGATAAATTTCTGGGCACATATTACTACTGAAATTGAAGACCCAACACATAAACAGCAAGGGTGAGTAGACATGGAGTCAGTAGTAAAATGCCTCCCTACAAGGACAGTGTCAGGGCTGCAAGGGGAGGGGAGCCTTCCAAACTCCCTCTACAAGGCCCGTATGGCCTTGATGCCAAAATCAGCCAAGGACACAGAAAGCAAAACTGGACGCCAGCATCTCCAACAAACTGAAACACACAAGTCTCAAAACATGACTAGGAAATCAAGTCCAACAGCACATCACAAAGATCATTCTTCATCATCAAAATGGATTTATCCCAGGCATGCAAGGATGGCTCAACATGAGCACAACATGAGCACACCAACAGAACGAAGAATAAAAATCACACCATCGTCTCAGGAGATGCAGAAACAGCATCTGATGAAATTCAACATCGTCTCATGAAAGAAGTTCTGAACAGATTACACCCAGACGGACATATTCACAGACAAAATTTTCCAATGGGGAAAGGATGAAGGTCCTTCTTCTGACACCTGGAACAAGGCAAGGACATCCTCTCACCATGCTTATGTGATAGAGTACCGGAGGTCTTGGCCAAAGCTTTTAGGAAAGAGAAGGAAACAAAAGGCACACAAACAGGAAGACCGGAAGTCAAATTACCCCTGTTGCAGATGATGTGATGCGATCAAGACTGCACTGAAACACTCAGAGAGCTAATGGATGAATTCAGTAATGTTGCAGGGCACAAAAAACAGCATACAAAACTCAGCAGCATTTTAACCCACCACTAATGAGATTGCTGAGCAAGAAACCAAGAAAGAAATACCATTCACAGTAGCTACTAAATAAGACAAACCTAGGACTAAATTTAACCAAGGAAAAAGAAAGAAATTAAGAAGACACACATCCAAAAAAAAGGGAAAGCTTTTCATATTCAAGGACTGGAAGAACTAATACTGTTAAAATGTCCAGATTTTCCATAGGTATCTAAAGATTCAATGCAATCATCATCAGAATACCAATGCATTCATAGAAAATACAATATAAAATCCATATGAAAGCACAAAAGACCCTAAATAGTTAAAGCAATACTAAACAAAAAAAACAAAGCTGTAGCATCACAACACCCGATTTTAAGAGTACTGCAGAGCCATAGTAAGCAAACAGCATGGCACTGGTATAAAAACAGACACGCATACCAACGCATCAGAACAGAGAGCCCAGAATTAAGCCCACACATCTATAACCAGTTGGTTCTCAACAAAAGTACCAAAAAGTATTAATTGTAGATACAGTCTTTTCAATAAATGGTACAGGGAAAATTAGACTTACAGATTAGAGCATGAAGCTCTCCTCCTATACAAAACTCAACTCAAAGTGGATCACAGACCTAAATCTAAGACATGAAATTCTAAAATTACTGGAAGAAAACAGCAAAACACTTTAAGACACTGGTATAGGTAATGATTTTCTGGATATGACACCAAAAGTATAGGAAACAAAAGGAAAAACAGACAAATGGGATTACTTCAAACTAAAAAAGCTACTATATGGCAAAGGAAACAGTCAACAGGAGACAACCTATAGAATGGAAGAAACTATTTGCCAACTACCCATTTGACAGGCTAATATGGAGAATATATAGGAACTTTAAAACTTCACAACAACAACAACAACAAAAAACCAAGTAATCCAATTTTAAAATGAGCAAATGATTAACTAGATACTTCTCAAAACAATAAATGCAAATGGCCAACAAATACATGAAAAACTGTTCAATATCATTAGCCATTAGGAAATATAAATCAGAACTAAAATAAGATATCATCTCTTCCCAGTTAGAATGGCTATTATCAAAAAACAAATGCTGGCAAGGATGTGAAGAAAAGGAACTCTCACAGACCATTAGTGGGAATGTAAACTAGTATAACTGTTTGAAAAACAGTATGGTTGTTCCTCAAAAAACTACAAATGTATCTACCACATGATCCAGCTCTCCCACTTCTGGGTATAAATCCAAAGGAAACGAAATCAGCATACTGAAGAGAGAGCTGCATGGCCCATGTTTATTGTACTATTCACAATACTTAAGATAAAGAACCAACCTAGGTGCCCATCAACCATGATTGAAGAAAATGTGAGACACATATAAACGTTCATAAACATACATAACATTATTCAGCCCTATAGAAAAAGGTCATTTACAGCAAAATGTATGGAGCTAAAAGACAATATGTTAAGTGAAACAAGCCAGACACAGAAAGACAACTACTGCTTGTGGTCTCATATGGCTACCTGAATGTAGAAGAGTGGTGAGCACAGGCTGCAAGGGGGGAGAGGGAGGGAAGGGAAGTTGGAGTTGGTCCAGGCACACTTTGTAAATGTACTGAATGAACTACCACTGAACTCCAGTAACCTGTACAACTAATATATGTGAATCAAACTTTTAATTATTAAGTTACTTTAAACTCTAATAAACTTTCTTTTTTGAATAAATGTCTAATATAATTTTTCTTAATGCTTTGCCTCTTTTGCCCTAAAAAATAAGAGTTGGACAAAATGCACAATCACAGATTACAGATGAGGTAGAATTTTGGTGAAATTACTTTTTACAGTAGTACTCTCAGAACTAAATGTATCTGTTATTAATATACTCAAAATTATATAAATATTAAGTTAAAAAATAATTCCTCATAATATTGATTTCCTCTCTAAGCATTTGTTTCCTCTCTCTGTAAAATGAGAGTAAGATGAGAATAGTAACTCCCTTACTATGAAGGTTAAATAATAGTACCTAAATAAATTGTCAGCTACCAGACAAGTGACATAGAGGAGAAGGCAGGCACTGAGAAAGCAGCGACCAAGGGACATGCTGATGTGAATGACTTTGTCAGATCTGAACCAGAAGCATATGAAACATGTTCCCCTCATAACACAGCTAACCCAATAAAGAACATTATTCTGATTTTGAGACTTTTAAAATCTTAAATTTGGCATAAGCGTTGCTCAAATTTCACTGTATTTCTTTGATATAATAAGGTGAATAATAATCTGAAGGGCTAGAATCCAGGTCTTCTCAACAGGTAACCCTCAAAAGCTATGAACAGGAAGACCAAAGCACTATCACCCCAAGTCTTCCGGCCTTTTGAGAACAAAAGGGGATCTTATGAACCGTTAAGAGGTAGTATAACATAAGAACAGGGCTAACTAGACACTGACCTTCCCAAAGAAACCAGAATACAATCACTCTACTATCCCCACGTTAGCAAAGCTATAGAAAGCAATTACCAAGGCTTTCTATCAATAACCACCCAAACCAACTCCTTCTCAGCACCTGCTGTCCACTCTCTTCTCCCAACTTAGCCAATTAATGCAGCAAACCCCTTATCTCCAAAGCTCTCTCACAGATTTCCCTAACACAAAGACTACATGTGAAAAGCATATGCCTGCTACTCTCCAAAACTGTCTTGTTCCTGTTCACCTTATGTCATGCTACAAGCAACCCACACTATTCTAGAATCATCTCCTGCAAATGTTGCTGTATTGTGCCATGAGTTGTGATGGCAACAGTAATTTATAAGTTTAGTCACACATGACATCAAATTTAAAGAAAGTACTAAGTTTTAAAACAACACAGTATGCAACATAAGCTACTGCACCTTTCTCCACCAGTCTTAATGTTCATTTTTTTAAATTCTCATACTGTAGAATTCAATCTTCCTTATAGGCTGCAAGTAGTAAAAAGTGAATCTAGAGAAAATACATGGGAGAAACGACTGCAAACGCAAACAACAAACAAACAAAAAAACACAAGCAAAACAAAATTACTAAAGGCCATTAAAATGGACCATCATAGCGATTATTTTTACACAACTGTAAAAAAGACTCCCAACCTCGATATACAAACAACCCCATTTACTGTAAATAGCTTTACTTACAAATTTGAAAAGTCCCCATCAAGAAAATAACAGATGAGAATAAAAAAATTTCCTACCTTGACCAAACAAGCCAAAGAAACTATATTAAAATTTAAGATGTTATTTGTCCCTGGTTCCTTAAATAAGTATTTTTCTGATAAATCACTCTAGAAGTCTCTAGAGTACCAAAACCAATATGGAGATATATTATAAGCAAAGAACCATTTGATAAAAAATGTGGCACTCTAGAACACACAATATATAAGCAATAAATGGACAGCAGGATGTCCTATTATACCAGATAAATGTTTTCAATATCTACAGAATAAGAAGAGTCTCTATAACATTCCTACATAAAATGAATTACTGTCCTCAAAAACCAATTTGTCAAGTTTCTTAATTGGCTAATAAGTTCTAAACACATGTAATCAAAACAAATGCCCTAGTATTTTATCTTTCAAAAAAATAGCTATAGTATTTCAGGTAGTCTCCTAAGTTGAGTCCTACACATAAAGGCAATTTTTACCATAAAATAAAACTAATTAAAATTAAATAAAATGATTACACACTGAGTAAAAACTAACATGGATTCCTGTCAGGATGATGTTGTGAACATGGGCTTCTAATATTACTCCCTACCAAAACATAATTAAAACCACAACAAGGGGCTGGGGATATAGCTCAGTTGGTAGAGTGCTTGCCTAGTATGCACAAGGCCCTGGTTCAATCCCCAGCACCGCAAAACAAACAAACAAACAAACAAACAAACAACACAACAAAGAGAATGTTTTCAAAGAATTCACACTATGGAAAAGGAGATACTGGGAGGTGGCTCACTGGTGAAGGAAAACCAGAAAATAAAGTGCTAAAGTGCTGGCCTCTGTAAGAACAAGAACACGCTAAAGGAACTGAACAGCGACCCAGCCATCACCACTGAAGTGCCCAATAATTACAGAAATACCAGCGTACTGAACTAAACAAAACAGTGCCATTCAAGAAATCTTACAGGTCACCCCAAATCTTCAGGACATCCACAGAATTGTTACTGCAGGTCCAGGAAAATCCTTCACATCATCATCAAGAGAAAGGAGGAGGAGACAGCCAAATATTCACACAAACCACTAAAGAAAACAAAGTTAAAAACAAAAATTTCAGGGAAAACATGCAAATATGCCCCATTTTTTGAAAAATCACGAGGCAGAGAAGGGTTCCAATGTGGATGGCAGGGGTCTCCCCGGACTGCTGCATTGGGCAAAGGTCACAGAGCCAACATGGACACATCCTATGTGAGAGGCTGAGCACCACCTCAGATGGTACGCAGAATCTTTAGACAGAGAAGACTGAATTGAAAGTCCATACCTTGCAAGACTGTACTAAATTCCAACAAGTGTGACATTTCAACATAATACACAAATCAATAACAACTAATGTGTCAACTTTTTTTTTTAGACAGGAAAAATGTTCACTAAACCAGCATGAAGAAAAGGTGTGCCAATTTTAACATATATTCACAAGTATTCTGTGCATCCTATCTATCTCACATCAAAAACAATTTAGTAATGATTTTAAAGTAATACCAGCAAAATTTTTCTTAAAGCTTCACATGACAGTCACATTCCACTTTTTGCAAAAACATTTGGCATAAAATCTGCCGTGATTATGCAGTGAAATACAGTAACTCTGATCAAACCACTAAGAAGAAAGTCAAGGTGCCATCAATCTTCTCACCTAAAAAATACACAGTAAAATGACGTCATCAATTCTCCTGAGAAGAGTGTGCAATGTTATAACCAGCCAAGCTATCCTTCAAGAATCAAAGCTGTAGGGTAAAACGTAATAAAAGTATTAATTTATGTTCAACTCTAATAAATCAAGAACATGCTATGAAATCACTTAAAGTACAATTAAAGACATGTAAACTAACAAACTTGATAAAGAAAAAAACAAAATAACACTAATCTGAAGAAGCAAAGAAATTAGAAAAAGAAAATTGGACTGGACAAGAAGAAAACAAGGAGTATGATAGCAGATTTAAATCCAAATATAGGGGTTGAGGTTGTGCCTCAGGGGTAGAGTGCTTGCCTGGTACATGTGAGGCACTGGGTTTGATCCTCAGCATCATATAAAAAAATAAAATAAAGGTACTGTATCCATCTACAACAAAAAATATTTTTAAAAAATAAATCCAAATATATCAGTAATAAAACAAAAATGAACTAAAAAACACAAATTAAAGAAAATGATTGTCAGAATGAAAAAAAACGGCCAAATTACAGGCAACTTTCAAAATGAACTTAAATATAAAATCAAAGAAAACTGAAAGTAAAAGTATGAAAAAAAAATATCATGCAGGCACTAAAAGAAAAATGAGAGTATCAGCTGAAATAGACTTCAAAGCAAGGCCTATATCTGAAACAAAGAAAGACTTCACCTATAATAAGGTCAATCTACAAAGAAGATATAGCAATGCTGAATTTATAAACACAATAACAGAGCCTCAAAATATATAAAATGAAGCTAATGAAACTTAAAGGTAGATTTCTGATGGTGCATTTGTCTGTAAATGTTTAGTAACTGATAAACAAATTTTGAAAGGAAATTTAAAAAGAAAAAATTTGAACAAATTGTTAAATTCATTATTTAACTACAAACCTCAAAACTAGAAGATACTCATTAAGTTTACATAGAATATTTCCCAAAATAAGCCATATGGTGGGCCATATGGGTAATCTTAACATATTTAAAAGCTAGAAAATATTATAACTACAGTAGAATTAAGGAAGAAAACAATTTTTACAAAGACAAGAAGAAGAGCCTAAGAATGTTTGGGAACTAAGCAATGCAGGTTTATATAACCCGTGGGAAGGAAGAAATCACAATTGGTCTTTCTTAAATGTTTGAACTAAAAGAAAATTGAAATATAAAACATCATAATATGTAGCATATATCTAATGTGCAATTCAGAAGAAATTTATAAAGCTAAAAGTAGATGTAAGAAAAGAATAAAAGCTATAAGATCTGATAATCTCAATGAATTAGGAAAAACAAAATTGAACCCAAAGAAGGTGAAAGAAAAAATAAAGGGGAAAAAAAGAGCAAAAATTAATAAAACAAGATCAAAAATAATAAAAAGTAGATTCTTTGAAAAGATTAACAAAGTTGATAAACCCTCAGTGTTAATGACAGAGAAAAATCTAGAAGGTGCAAATAAAACACTAAGTATTAGCAGTAGACAGCCTTCATCCAGGGATGGAAGGCTACAGAAATAACCCATCATAAACAAGTAGAAAAACAAACCAACCATGTGAAACAAGTGCTTGAGACCACACAACAGGCAGCACAGAACTGTGATTCCCCCAAAAAGTGAAACAATGGACCCCTAGGAATGTCCCCAGCTTACTGCCCCAGAAGGTTTACAGGCCATGGAGTGGGAAAAGGGAAGTTAATGCTTGGTGGATTTGGTGATAAGAAGAGAGACCATGAGGGAGGCAAGGCAACTAGAATTTACAAAGTGTTATACCAAAGAGGAAGAAAGGGGACAGAAAAAGGACACAGATATCTGCAGCAGGATCTTCTGATGAGTTCTAATCTACAAATATGTAAGGTAAAATTCCACAGGGCCCGGGAAATTATGCAGAAAAGCAACAGAATTCCTAAATATCATCCAGGGGGGGAAACGGTATACCCAAAATTAAAGAATACCCAATGGAAGGCACTAATGCTAGTCTTAATACTGGAGCTAAATCAGCCATCGAGCACACTCTACCTCCATCTTAAGGAATGCTAAAAGCAAGCTTTGACACTCGCAGAACACAACCACCTGATAAAGTTATACTGTACCTACCTGAGGGCTCCGTTTGCTATTCTTCACTATAACGAATGCTTACTTTTTTTTTTTTTTTTTTTTTTGCATTCAGAGGTTAAATTATTTGCAACTTTGCTTACACATCTGTTATTTGAAACTATCATAAAATGATGCTGGGGTATACAGCAGTGGTCCAACCCACATAAGTCTGTTCAGAAAGTACTGGAAACCTTATACAAAAGACAGTTTGGAATATTCCACCAACCCTGGGGGAGATATACACATACTCTGAATTTTTAACGAAGAGTATTAAGCAAGGAAATATTTTTTAGCTTCACTTACTGATCTTTGTCTGCCTTTGAGAAATCTTTTTAAATCAACACAGTTGCCAAATATTCTAAACTGCAAAACCAATGATGGCAACTCTCCTTGCTAGGGACACAGGCTCAAGCCCCTAGCTGCTGTGATCGAGCCTTGGCAAACAGGGATTGTTTGTACATTCCTGATGTATAATTCCCTACTGACACTGACCAATCGAAATAATACATCCTATCAAAATTCCACAAACATTCACTGGAACCTATAACTCACATCCAGTTTTACTACTGTTATTAGAATTCAAAGCTCATAAAAATCAAAACCAATCTGTCACTGGCTATAATGGGCTTTAAAATATGCATAACAATGCTCTTGTTTAATATAGTTCCCACTTAGTAATGTTCAGAGCCTAACACTTTTCCCTGCAAGATCTGATTCTATGTGCTAAGGAGCATGCTAGATGTATTCATGCTACTGAAATTCTCTGGAGTATCTAAACAAATGCTTGTTGTCATCATCTTCTTTTGGCATTGTGGAGTTTTGTTTTGTTTTTTTATTTTGGGGGACAGTTGTTTGTTTTGCTTAGCCTTTGAGAAAACTGAACTCTCAAAAGTTCCGAGGTCACAGAGAAAATGTGGGACAGAACTGAAATCTGAACCCAAGTCTGTTCACATCCTTTCAACTACAGGGCAAAGTCAGTGAGATCTGATTGCAGTATCATTTTCAAATAAAATCTATAAAACAGAAAATAAATTTCTGCACACTCATTTCTGAAATATTATCAAAAGATTTAACCCCACTTTATTACAAGTAGATCCACTTAACTAAATATATCGGAATTCTTATTCTAAATTCCTAATACTCACCTCTAGTCTCTCTATTTTTAAGAAAAGATATTAAAAGGTAAAATTGGGAAAAGAAAAAAAGTAAAAGAGAAATGCAGAATGCCAGTGCTTCCCCACTAAAAAAACACATAACCCACCCACTATGCCAAAGGTTAAGTCATTTAGTCAAGTTCAAAGACCTTCAAAGACTCCTCAGATCCAGATAAGCCCATATGTTACCAAAACTCTGCGAAAAGCCATTACTTTCCAATCTGCTTCTCATGTTTAAGATACGAAACACACAGATGCTTGGCATCACTCACCATTCTTCCTAAATTTTCACACCAGATAATCAAGGTTGACCAGTTACTTTTTTATCTAAAAATCCTAGAAATGTCTTTATTCCATCAGTGCCTGGTTCACTTGTTAAATCTGAAAATAACCATAAAAGACTATTCAGTTACTGTACAATAAGTGCTAATTTGCTAATTTCTTCACAGGTAATCAATTAAAATGTAAAATATTGGATAAAATTAGTTGCACTAAATTTAACAGCTGCTCCATAAGCATAATTAGTTTCACAAGGGCCATATGTATTCTGAACAGAGACACAGTTGAAACAAATAGACAGATTTTAAACAAGTTTGAGAAAATCTGCATTTAATTAGCAGGTGGGCACTACAACTGCATAACGTTTTTATACATTTATATTTATGAAGTGACAGGAGATCTAAAGGCTTCTTAAAACAGCGTTTATTGTTTGAATGGGAACTGTTTTGCTGCATGCTAAAGTGATTTAAATCCTTATAGTTCTGCTTTGAAAAAAATCATAAATGGTGAAAGAAAACATGTGGAAAACTGTAAAACTAGAAAGAATTCGCGACAAAAAGCAGATACACATACCATAACTAAAAGGAAACTACACTTAATTAAATGTACACTACATCTGGAATATCAGCCTAATAAAATGTGAAACTATTAATTTTCATTGTTCTAAAGGAAATGAGGTCAGTGTCATTTAATAATTCCTCCAATTACATTGGACTAACCCTTGGACTGTATGTTCTGGACACCATCTAATCTTAAAATGCTATATACTTTACAATATCCTTACATTAAACTTTAAATAAAAGCATTTAAATTACAAAGGGGTAAAATCATAAAATCAGCAAATGAAAATTTTTAGCAGCTGGCTGCTACTAGCATTAAAGTTTAAACCTGAAGGCTTTGGGATGAGGTTTTTTTTCATGGATGTCCACAACATGTATGAGATCATACTTGTGTTAATTCTCATTAGCACTAAAATCATCACTTTCACTACAGGAGTAGAAAACAATTTTCAAAATCAAAATGTTTACCTCACCAATACGTTTAGTAGCTGACTGTATTTATCAGTATATATATTAAAATATATTTTTAAAAGCTTTTATTCCTAAGGCAGAATGTTTTAAGGACTCCTTGATCAAGCAATAATTTTTATAAAAGAAAATGACAATTTTTCAAAACAGAATAATGAAGCAGATTCCTACACTGTTCTGGGGGCCAGGGAAGTTAGACAGGGGAGTGCTCACCAACTAAGCAAACCACTACCTTAAAGTTAACTGCTTTCATCCCTAACCAAACAAACAGTGGATATCACACCATTTAGGTATAATGACACACCCACAAATTTTCTTTAAATAATAAGGTGCATATGCACAAACAAATTTAAATTATTAAACATTAATTCTGACTCTGGTATCCTCTTTTTGGAATTAAAAAAATATCAACATGTTTTGTAAGTATGAAAGCTAAATCTGTACTTGACAAGGTTTGTGTTCATGGAATTCATGCATCAAAATACATTTAAAATAACAAATGACTGTACAAACTCTGATAACTCATGTTTTATAATCAACATCAACAATTGCTTCATATTCAAAAAAGAGAAAAAATAATAAAGATTGCTCTCCCCCAAAATAATTTAAAAATTTTAATGCAAATTTCTCTTTAAGAATTTTGTTATTCGTAGAAGATTAAAATCTAAAAGGGACAGAATTCTTAATATCCCTTAATCATAACAAATTCTATAATTATGAATCTGGAAGAAAAACTAAAGACACTAAACAGTTCAGTTTCAAGTTACTAAATCATGTCCTTTCAAAATTATCTTCTCAAGTAACTGCTGCACAATTTTATTCAATGCAATGATGTAAAACATAACTTAAACTTACAGACTGAAGAGTTTAAAAATCAGATCACTATCTTGTAAGATTTCTAATTATTTGGTTTTCTACAGCTTTTCCAAATCTGCAAACAAGTTCTAAATTGTTTGTCAACATTTTAAATACAGGTAATGTAAGAATCAGTGACAATGAGATTCCTTGAGCACGAAACCCTTCAGTGGCCACCACTCAGATGCCCAGCATTATGGCACATGGTACTGGCCTAGACTGTGTCCTATGCCAGAGATAAGAGAAAAGAATACCTGAGACGAAGCTAGACTTTAGTGTATTTGTTGACTTGATGTGAGTACTTTAAAAACAATTCCAGTTTGTTCTTACTTTGTTGCACAAACCACACAGTAGGAAACAGCAGATTTTAAGAAGAGATAAAGCCTAAATGAAGGCAAGCAGTGTACAAGAGCATCTCACAGAGTAATGGAGATTCAAAAGCCACAGCTCTTCCTGGTTCCCTGAGTCTTTATGAAGGTACTCTGAACTCAAATTCAAGATCCAGAGATGTTGCATGACTGGAAACAAGAGAGTCAACTTAAGAATGATACCTCATTACAGTAACACCTAATGTGTGGATTTTCATCAGTACTAAGATCAAAAGGAATCTTCAGACATATTCAAACTAAAAATTATCTTCTTGATTTTTATGTAACATCTTTTATCCCATAGGGTTCTTCTGAAAAAATAATTTTAATACATAATCGTGCTTATTTTTGGTTGAAATAAGAACAGAAAAAAAAAAAAAGAGGAGGAGGAAGAGCAAAAAATAATTCCCTAGCTAGGTCAATCTTACACTGAATGGCCACCAACTCACCAGACCAACCTGCAAGGTAATACAAACCCATTTCTTTATAAAAGCCATCTCTCATTTCTATTTTTACTGCTGACTAAAGGAAGAAGAGATTACATTAAAAAAAATCTGAAGTGTCATTTTACTTGAACTTGGTTTTGAAGAAAAATAAAATTTAAGTCTAGCTTTTTTTTCTCCTGAAAATAATTAAGAACACGTGTATCATCTTAAAAAGTAAGGCTTGGGGTGGTTTTTGTTGTTGGTTTTGTTTGTTTGTTTTGGTGGTGCTTTGGGATTGAAAGAGGGTTGTGTGCATGTATGGCAAACATTCTACCACTGAGCCACATCCACAGACCTTAAAAATGTTTTTAAAAATCCTCAGATTTTCACCCAGAGTGTTCCTTAAAGATAGTTAAACAAACAAAATTAACAACATACTTAACTGCACTTCTGTCAGTAACAGGTGGAAGCAAGGGGAAGAGTGAGAAAGGGCAAGGAGAGGACTGGAAGCAGTGGTAATTGACAAGCTCCTATAGGAGAACACAGACCACAGCTACAACTAGACTCAAGTGAGCAAGGCCCTGGGTTCAATCCCCAGTGATGCAAAAAAAAAAAAAAAAAAAAAGAAAAAAGAAAAGAAAAAGAAAAAGAAAAAAGAAAACTGTGGGGCTGGGCAGCCTAAGATCTAAAAGAACAGCTCTCAGCATTATTGCACAGCTCAGGGCCATATCACAACTGATACTCCCCAAAGGTCTCGAGTCACTGGTGAAAACAGACTACAATTGGACTTAAAAGTACCTTTAACAAATTTTTTTTAAAAAGCACAAAAAAACTGTTATTTGTGGAAAATAAAAGCTGAAATACATCTCTTTAAGAGAAGAACAGAATTGAAAACATATTAAATTGGGAAAAAAAAGTATACTTATTTTATTTGAATCATTCTTTCCTTGAATGCCAAATGCTCAATCTGGGCAAAAAGTTTAAAAATTTCCACACAAATCTCAGACTATTTTCCATTATCACTTAGCCTACAAAGTGAACTCTGGGAGGCTGAGGAAACTCAAGACTGCTAAGTAAACCCAAGAGCCTGGAATATCAAGAACCAGAAAATTCCTAAAGATACACACAGTATTCTGAAACCCTTGAGAGTTCTAACCAAGCAGGTGGGTTACGAAGGGACTAAAACTAAGTTCACTGTCTCAGGCCTACTCACTCACATGCCAATGCAAACCCAGCTGGGGAGTTTTACCCTAAAAAAAACTTGCAAACACCTCTGTTTATTAAGTGTCAGTTGTGTCTGACATCATGAACTTTATAAATGAGGTATGACTGACATAAAATTTAGAAGAGTGAAGTACAGCAGACCTCTTCTGCCTATGGCCTTGCTTGCACTGGCTCTCCTGCCTCATTAACACACTTCCCAAACATCTAGCCCTCCCCACTCCTTCAAGCCCTGCCCATCTTCTTCCTCTCTAGGCTCTGTCATTTCTACCTTGCTAAACACTAAGACCCACCCCTTCCAAAGCCTCAGACCATACTGACCATTCTCCCTGTTGTCTGTCGTCCACAAGACTATCTTTTGCTAATGAACATATCCCAGGTGCACAGAACTGTGCCTTTAGCAAAGACAACAATCAAGTATTTGTTGAAAATGAACACATTCATGAACTAATTTCCCAATTTCTGTCCTGTTCTCTAAAGTCTGCATGATTATTTAATATTTTTCCTTTTAAAAAATTCATTTAAATATTGATCTGATTTGTTGCTTTTTCCACGTATCTAAATTATCGTAATAAATATTAGAAACCAATGACATTCTCCCTTCTTTCTAACTAAATACCTTAAGCACAACTAATGGATAGCATATTATTAACACTACAAAGTATTTGGGCTCAAATTACATTCCTCTGTACCTCCTCACACTATAACACCAGCTAAGGAAACTCGTGAACTCTTTTTTATCACTTCTTTTCCAACAAAACACATACACGTGTTGTCAGGTATGTGGCAGGGAGTTACCAAGACCACAAAGTGCTACAATTTGCCATATTTCCTAATTCTGGCATCACTGCTGTCACCCATCCCAGACACTGAACTGCCCAAATGAGGAATGGCTCCCATGTGCCCAGAACCCTGACTCCAAGGCAATCTGAACGATCACGTTCCAAGAAGGAGTCTTAGCAAATCACATTTACCAAATTATTTTCTCCCTTCTCCCTAATTAACATGTAGTACTCCTCAGTACAGTGTACAAAAAGCATTTCACAAACTTTCAGAATCAGAAATAGTTTTGCTAAGCATGTAATTCAAAGATTTTCAACCCTGGATACTCATTAGTTACCTGGGGAGCTTTAAAGAATATACACATATGGGGGAAAAAAAAGAACAGTTGCACTTTCTGCAAAATTAACCCAAAACAGGTCACAGAATTAAAAAGAAAATATTAACTATAAAGCTTTTAGAAATAAATGCAGGAGAAAAAGCTTTGAAATCCAGTATCGGAGCTCAGCAAAGAGTTCTTAGATTTGACACCAAAATTGATAAAAATGATTTCATCAAAATTTAAAATTTTTGCTCTGTAAAAGACCCAGTGAAAAGAATAAAAAAAAAAAAAAAAAAAAAAAAAAAAAAA
>JAJEJO010048469.1:186221-296168 GCA_020662805.1 Glaucomys volans | reverse complement strand
AAAAAAAAAAAAAAAAAAAAAAAAAAAAAAAAAAAAACAAGCTACATATTTCAGGAAAATATTTCCAAACACCTATCTGATCAAGAACCAGTACCTAGAATTTTATATGAAGAACTCAGCTGGGACTAGTGACGTGCCTATAGTCCCAGCTCCTCAGGAGGATCTCTTTGAGTAGTAGAGTTTGGGGGCAGCCTGGGCAATACAGTTGACCCCAACACTTAAAAGCAAAATCTCAGATTTTTAACAAAAGACAACAAAAACAATTTTTAAAAAACAAGTAATTCAATTAGGAAACAGACAAAATACATTAACATGTTTCACTAAAGAGGATACATAGACATCAAGCAAATATATGAAAAGACATTCAACATCATTAGTCATTACATAAACACAAATTAAAACCACAATGGAATATCATTATACAACTATTATCGGGGATAAAATTAAAAATAGCAACATCAGCCAGGCACAGTGGCACCAGCCTATAACCCTATAATCCCAATAATTTGGGAGCCTGAGGCAGAAGGGTCACAAATGAGGTCAGCCTGTACAACTTAGCAAGATCCTATCTCAAAATAAAAATCAAAAAGGGCTAGGGGTGTAGCTCAGTGGTAAAGCACCCTGGGTTCAATTTATAATAATAATAATAATAATAATAATAATAACAACAACAACAACAATACAACAACAACAACACAACAACAACAACAACAACAACAACAAAGCTTGGCAGTTTCTTACAAAACTAAAAATATAACTATTATGACTCAGTACATGTACTCTTCAGCCTGTAGCCCAGAAAGATAAAACTTAAATTCACACAAAAACCCACAAACTTCACTGCACTTCTTTTTAATAACCCAAAACTGAAAACAAGCCAGACATCCTGAGATGAATGCCTAAATAATGAGGTAGATCCATACCAGGGAATGCTAAAGAAAAACAACTACTAATACACACATGACCTCCATAAAGTGCCAGGGAATTATGCTGAGGCCAACCTCAAAAGTCACATGCTGCACAATTCCATTTACGTGGCATTCTTAAGTGACAAAAATTATAGAAAAGAATAGACAGCTGGCTTCCATAGCTCTAACAGGGCAACAGGAGGAACTCTTGTAGTGAATGATCCAACTCCTCTCTGCCTTGACTTATCAATGGCCATATTCTGGTTCTGATACTGCACTACAGTTTTGAAAGACATTACCATCAGGAAAGGGCCTGGGAGCTCTTGAAATTATTTCTTATGCGTGTATATGAAGTCACGATTATCTCAAAACAAAATGCTGAATTAAAAAAAAATACAAAGGCTGGAGATATAGCTCAGTTGGTAGAGTGCCTGCCTCACAAGCACAAAGCCCTGGGTTCAATCCCCAGCACCGCAAAAAAAAAAATAAATAAAAAATAAAATAAAATAAAATAGACACATAATTCTGAAGGTATTTATCAGAAGAGATAAAACTAGAGGCATCCCCAACACCACACTCCCTTTTTATTTGTTAAAAACAGCATCTCATTAAGTTGCCCAGGCTGGCCTTGAACTTGCAATCCTCCTGCATCTGGGAGTAGCTGGGATTACAGGCAAGCACCACCATAGCTGGGTGAAATAAACCTTTTTTTTTCTTTATTTTTTCCATATTTTTTATTGGTGCAATTATAATTGTACATAATTGTAGGATTTGGTAAGTAAAACTAATTTTATTTGCAGATAGCATACTTGGAAAATCCCAGAAGGAAAGAAAATTAACTCAAGTCATAAAGGAATTCAGCAAGGATAAGAGGATATAAAATTAACATGTAAAAATCACTGCCACCCATATGCAAAAAATAACCAATAAGAAGATATAATGCATGAGAAAACCTCATGTACAACAGCAACTTTAAAAATAAAATGTTTAGAAATAAAACAAATAAAAATAAATAAAACAAAAAAAAACAAATAAAACCTAATTTTAAACAACTAAAAAGAAGGAAACTAGAACTAATGGAAAATCATTCCTTATCACTGGTTAGTCTCTCTCAAGTTTATCAAAGTATCAGATCTTCTTAGGTTAATTTACCAATTTACACAATTCCAATAAAAGTTGAAAAAAAATTTTACAGAGCTAGAAACATTGAACCTAAAATTTATATGGAAAAATAAACATTTAGGAATAACTAGGAAAACAGTGGAGAGCAAAGAACTCTCAAGGGGAACACCCCTTCCAGTTGCTAGCATACACTAACTACAAAGGCTCTCTAGTCAGACAGATGTGTACCGCCCATGAACAGGCATATTAACCAAAGAAATAGAACTTCAAGTCTAGAAATACGCTCAATTACAGACAGAAATCCAGGAGATGAAGAAGAGACGACATCATAACAGGACGGGGGTCTTAAAAAAAAAAATGACTGGGAGCAACTCATGGCTATTTGGAAGAGAACAAAATGAGATCTATATCACACCACATACATACAAGAATAATCTCCAAATGGATTAGAGATCTAAATGCAAAAATAAAGCTCTACAGAGTAACAGAAGTGCACATGGGTGAACTCTCATAACTTGAGACAAGAAAAGGCTCTCTGACAAAAACCACAGGTACAAGACCACAAGTAAAGTCAAAGTGCAAATGAAAAACTGGGAGAAAATAAATGCATATCCATCACATCCATTGCTTAAAAATCAAGCAATGGAACAAAATAAGCCAAACAAAATGAAATGCTGCTCACAAAAACACATGCAGAAAACATAAGAGCACAGAAAGTTTGATAGTGTAAGGATGGAATAAAATATGCCAGGTAAATACAGACAAAATATTGCTATCAGACAAAAGTCTTTCTAAGTAGAAGAAGGATAAGAGAAAGGTCCTGGATTTGATCCCCAGAACTGACAAAACACAAAAAGAAAAACAACAAAACAGAGAGAACAAAAATAATGATTAACTCAAAAACTAATGATTATGAAAAAAAAAGAAATGTCAATAAAACCAAAAGTTGTTTGGAAAGATATTAAAAACTAATGAATCCCTGATGAGATCAATAGAGAAAAACACACTACTAACAGAAATGGGAAAGAGATTATCACAAAGTCTAAAAACATCAAAAAGATAAGGTGTTAGAAACAATATCCTGCAAATAAATTTGAAAAATTAAATTACACGGACAAACTCACAACTGACACACACAAAAATAGAAAAATCTGTTGTCAGTTATCTCTCTATATATTTAGACAGTCAAATTTCATGATTCTGTTTTCCATTTTGTATTGTTTTAGAAATATGGAAAATGGTTCTAAAAAACTATACAAGTGGCCAAAATTAGTCAATATACTCTTATGGAAAAAGAACTAGGTAGAAAAACTACCAGATATCAGTCTTAATTTAAGGAAAAATAATTAATTAGGACAGTGTGTGTGGTATTGCTGTAAGGAGAGACAGATAACCCAACGAATCAGAATGGAGAATCCATAGTATCTGTGCATGTATGGGCACTTGATTTAGAAAGTAATGAAAAAAGGTTTTTCAATAAGTAGTACTAGTCAACTGGATAATCATTTTTAAAAAGCAAAAACAAAAACAAAACTTCTTACCATACACACAACACATTAAAATAAATTCTAGATTAAAACATTAAAGGTAAAATGATAAGTTCATAAAAATTTTCTTCATGATCGTGGGTATGCAACCATTTTTATAAAACATACACACATACACCAGAAATACTGCAACTGCTTGATGAAAACACAGGGAAAACACTCAATGTAAAGGTGCAGGTAATAACTTCCTCAATAGGGTTCCTGAAGCTCAGTAATCACTACCAAAAATTAATAAATGGGATGGCACCAAATTAAGAAGCTGCTGCACAGCACAGCAAACAACTAATATTGTGAAGAGAGAGCCTACAGATCAGGAGAAAATCTGTGCCAGTTAATCTCTGACAGAGGATTAACATGCAGAATATATAAAGAACTTGAAAAAGTTATCACTAAAAGAAACAAATGACCCAAACGATAAATGAATAAACGAACTAATGCTCAACATTTCTGGCATCAGGGAAATGCAAATCAAAACTACACTGCAATTTTATCTCAGTCCACTTAGAAAAGTAGCCATCAAGAACACAAACAATAATAAATGCTGGAGAGGACGTGGAGAAAAATGAACATTTTTATCCTGTTGGTGGGATTGTACATTAGTACAATCACTATGGAAATCAGTATAGAGGCTCCCAAAAGACTAGGCCTAACATAATATGACCCAGCTCTACTACTCCTCAGTATTTATCCTAAGGAGCTAAAGTTGACATATTATATAGCAAAACACACATACCCACGTTTACAGCAGTATAATTCACAACAGCCAAGGAGTGGTCCCAACCTAGGAGTCCATCAACAAATGAATGGATGAAGAAAATGTGATATATGTACATACAGTGGAGTTTTACTCAGCCATAAACAAGAATGAAATTGTGTCATTTGCAGGAAAATAGATGGAACAAAATATCATGTTAAGTGAAGTAACTCAAATTCATAAAGTCAAGAGTCCAATGTTTTCTCTCATATATGGAAACTAAAGAAAAAAGGGAAATAAAGGGATCTCATGAAAATAGAAAGGAAAACAGTAAAGGAATGGCATCAGAGAGAGAGGAAGGGGAAGTATCAAGGCATGAAATTGACCAAAGAATGTTATGGGTGTGTACAAATTTGCTATAATGAAACCCACTCTTAAGTATAATTATTATGCACCAATAAAAAAATTTTAAGTCATATTAAATAGCCTAAAAAATTACCTTTATATTGTAATTGCAACTATATGAAATACATTACACTTTTTAAAAGACTGAAAAATATACAAAAACAAAAATGTGTTGAATGTAGAAAAGTACAAAGTACATGCACGCACATGCACGTGCACACACACACAAAGCATGAACCACATAGGAAGTTATTTTAAAATTAAGAAGTACATTAAAAGACATCATTATAAGAATGAAAAGGCAAGTCAAAAGTTTGCCTTAAAGCTGCTATAAATAATTAAGGAAAAAACCTCCTAATATAAAAATAGATATTTTTTAAAAAGGCATTTTATAAGAGAATACCAAATGGTCAACTAAAACACAAAAGTGTTCACCTTCACTAGTCACTCTGGGAATAAAATTTAAACCCCAAAAGATGCAACTACATAACCCTCTCACACACTGCTGGTGGGAATTTAAATGAGCATTAACTCTTTGGAAAAGAATCTGGCATTAGGCTGAACACATATATATCCTACCATCCAGTAATTGACTCCTAAGTAGATATTCAAAAGAAATGGGTGCACACAGGCAAAGTAGACAGTAGAAAGAAGATTTTAGTTCCACTCTTCGTAATACCAAAAAGGAAAGGATGCAGCTGCCAAGTCAGTAAACTGTGGTATATTTAACTGTGGTACGTTTAACAATAGAATACTAGACAGTGTTGAACAGGGCTACATGAAACAACATCCACCAATCCATGAACAGTACTGAGCCAAAAGAGGCAGAGCTCCAGAAGACTGCACAAGGCAGGAGCCCACCATATAAAAGCAGAGGCAGTAGAAGTCAGCGGGGGGTCAGCAAGGGGTTACTCAGGGAATGGAAAAAAGTGCTGAGGAGTTTGAGCAGTTCACAAGGGGACCAGTGTGGCTTCTGCTCAGATCCGATCTGATGCTTCAATAAAATTCTTAAGTAAACAAATTTCACCTGTCTTACTTATTGGTTTGGGGCTTTTCTTTGGATTGCTCTCCTGGGTACCAAGAAAAGTATAATACTTTCCTGAGTACAAGGCTGAATTTAATTTTGAAACCTCAACTTATTAACAATTAAATCAATCATTCATTAAGCACCTATCAAATGTGAAGCACTAAACAAGGTCTTGGAATGGCTAAGTTCCCAATAATGAGATAAAAGACCATCTTATGCTCTTTTCTTTTCAATAACTTTATTGAGATATATTTTACATACCATAAAATTTAACCATTTTATGTGAAAATTTCAATTACTTTTTAGTACATTTACCAAGTTCTGCAACTGGTACTGTAAATCCAGTTTTAGAACATCTTCATCACTCCAAAAGATCCTTCATATTCAGGTACCATTTACCCCAGTGCCTACCCTGCCCTGGGCAATCATTAACCTTTCTGTCTTTACAGACTTGCCTGTTCTGGATACTTTATACAAACTGATTATATATATGTGGCCTCTTGTGTGTGGGTTCTCTTGCTTACCACAAGTTTTTAGACCCATCCATACCATAGCACTTATCACTGGTTTGTCCCTTTTATTACCAAATAATATTCCATCGCATGAACATACATTTTGCTTATTAATTTATCAGCTGAAGAGCGTTTGGACTGTTTATACCATAAGTCTATAAAAATGCTGCTGACAAGTGCAAGTCTGTATATGGATATGTGTCTTCACTCCTCTTGAGTAGATCCCTGAGTAGAACTGCGGGTTCATATGTACATTTATGTTTAACTTTCTTGTTTGGACAAAAATTTACCTTATGAACCGTATGAATTTCTTGATTAATTCTTAATGTATATTTAGCATTATAAATACATGTGTATTTATATGTATACATATATAATCTGATTCATTGAATATATACATATATTCTGATTAGTTATGGAAAGATTTATAGAAAGCATAAGATGAGGTTGTTCTTAAAATATCAGTATTTGGATTCTGATAACAACCAAGTGTGCTTTATTAAAAAAAAAATTTCAAATTAATGCTTAATGTGAAACATGTACCTAATAACTTTGGTAAAACACTGGATTCAGGGCTAGGGATATAACTCAGTTGGTAGAGTGCTTGCCTCACAAACACAAGGCCCTGGGTTCAATCCCCAGCACCGCCAAAAAAAAGAAAAAAACCACACTGGATTCTACATAGCTAAGAAAATTTAATAGGCACTTCAGGATTAAGTTACAAGCAAATGCTACAACCCCACCAATCTCTAATTGTTTTATAAATATATACAATCATACACTAAATCTAGGATACAATCATAAGCATAAAAAAGAGTGCAAAAATTTAATTCGATAAAAATCAACTATAAAACTTAAACATGTGTGTGTGTGTGTGTGTGTGCGTGCGTGCATTTTCTTGTGCCTAGTCCTGGGGACTAAACCCAGGGTCCCATTAATGCCAGACAGCAGTGTATAATGAGCTTCATCCCCAGCTAAGATTGTCTTAAGAAACCAGCCATCCTGAATCAACATTAAGGGTCTCACAAAGAGAATAAAAAAAAAAACTCATTTCTATGGTAAATGAATCAAATGAAGAGTTTGCCAAATGAATCATCAAGGAATTACTGAAGTAACACATTTCATTACTAAAATTGGGCAGAGCCTAAATTTATTTAAATGTTAAGCTCAAAATTAAAATAACTAACAATTTTAAATAAAAACTAGTAATCATTTCTAACCTACAAAAATAGATTACAGAAAGATCCTAAAAGTAATGACATGTGAATAACTGTTTCATTTTAGAACTTTTTAACAGCCCACCCAAATTTCCCTCGGTTAAAATGGGAGTAAACATAGGCTAGCTAAACTTTTTAGCATAGAGGTCAACTAAATCAACTGTCAGGATAATTCTGCATAAATCTGGAGGAGAGAGGCCCTACGGCATATTTCCTTTCCTTTAATGTCTAACTCAACACACGATGTGAAAGTTGTTCTCTAAAAAGTTATCTTTGCAGCTGGGAATGTAGGTCTGTGGTAGAGTGCTTGCCAAGCATGCCAAAGTCCTGGGTTCAATCACCAGCACCTCAAAAAAAGGAAAGCTATTTTCATAATTGCACAAAACGAAATACCATTTTTTATTTGTTCTTTTTAGTTATATATGACAGCAGAATCCATTTTTATATAATTATACAAGCACAGAATATATCTTATTCTACAGAGTCCCATTCTTATGGATGTGCATGGTGGTGGGGCTCACTGCGTTGTTTTCATAGGTGTGAGTGGGAAAACTATGTCAGATTCATTCCACTGTCTGTCCTTTGCTTATGCCCCCACCTTCCCTCCATTACCCACTGTCTAATCTACTACACTTCTATTCTTCCCTTCAACCCCCCGCCCCCCCATTGTGATCAGCTTCCATCTATGGAAGAGAACATTTGACTTTTGGTTTCTTGGGACGGCTTACTTAACATAATAGTCTCCAGATCCATCCATTTACCTACGAATGTCATAAAGTCATTCTTCTTTATGGCTGAGTAATAATCCATTGTGTATATATATCACATTTCTTTATCCTTTCATCTACTAAAGGGCACCTAGAATGGTTCTGTAGTTTAGCTACTATGAATTGAGCTGCTACAAACACTGATGAAAATACCATTTCTTTATTTCTAATTTTCCCAGTTAAGCACAATGGGAAATATATTAATGCATATTTGAATCAAAATGGAATGCATATATATTTTATTTTATTCATAAATAAATATTTATAAATATTTCAGAGGACATATATTTCCTTCAACCATAAAATTACAAGCAGTTAAAATCATTCTCCTTCACATTCTTTAGCCATTTGATTATGGTTATGTGTGGGAATGATTTTCTTTGAGCTTATCCTGCTTGCACTCCACTGAGCTTCTCTAATCTAAAAATGTGGACCTTTTATCAAATATGGAAAATTTCTGGCCAAAACTTCTTCAAATGTGTCCGTCCGTCCCCCGCCCCGGCATTCTCTCTTCTCCTTCCAGAGCTCTCCTTATACAGGTATGTTCCACATGGCTTTTGTTTTGTTTCTCCTCACTGTTCTTCAGGCTGGATTACTTCATGTATCTACCTCCAAGTTTACTCTGCCCTTTGTTACCACTGATAGTCTAATATTGAGTCTACTCAGTAGTCTTTATTTCAGGTATTTATTCTTCAGTTCTAAAATTTCCATTTGGTTCTTTTTTATAGTTTCTATTTCTCTGCTAAGAAAATCTACCTTTCCATTAATTTCAAGAGATTTTACCTTTACCTCAGCTGCAAAGTTATAAGAGCATTTTAAAAGTCTTCATCTGATAATTTTGACATCTGTTGTTTCTTTCCTTAAATACTCGTCACATCTTCCCAGTTCCTTGTGTGCTGAGAAATTGTGGAATATACACTGGACATTTTGAATGTCACATTGTAAGTCTCTGTATGCTATCAAAATCCTCTGTAGGAAGTCAGTTCTGTTATTTGTTTTGGCAAGCAATTTACCCAGTTTGGTTTGGACCAAAAGTTCTGCCTCACTTTCCATAGGCTGTGACTGCGACATCAGCTCAAGATCCAAAGCTCTTCTTAGGTTTTTGACTATACACACCCCTGGGCAGTGCAGGGTAAGTCCAGGCCTTGTGCTAGCCACACACTGAAAACAAGGACTCCTCCAGTTCTCTCCTTTCTGGAATTACCCCATCCTCTCCAGTTCCCAGAAGCAACTTTTCCCAGACCTCTGGCAAAATGATGATACCCACGCTCCCCCTCCCCAACTCCAGGACTTGTAGCTCCTGTGCTGGCCTCATATGGTTCCACAACTGGAACAGCTCTTGAGACAAAGCAGGGAGAAAAACTAGAGGGAAGGGGGGATAGAGTGCCTGCCTCCAAAGCACAAGGCCCTGGGTTCAATCCCCAGCACCGCCAAACACATTCTGTGCCAGGGCTGCGTGAGGTCAGGGCCAGGATAGGAAAAATGAGAAGAAAAAAAAGCAAGTGCTGCCTGGGCTTGCAGGATCTCCTCTCACCTGAAACACAGGGGTTCCCTAAGGTGTGTGGTGCCCCTGCCACAGCACAGTCCTATAGCTGGGACTTCCCTGAGTCAAGTCCCGGAAGTAAAGAGGAAATAAAAACGAGTAGCTCAGGGCATGCAGGTTACTTTCTTGAAGTTTTGCTTGGGGATTCTATCTGCTATTGTTTCCAAGTCATGATGTAGCTGCTTTGGGTAATCTGTCCAGTTTTTAGTTAAAATCAGAGAGTGAAAGAGGCTGAGTGGATCTATCTTGTCCAAAGAACTTTGCATGTAAAACTTCACATTCACACTCTCACACATCATTCTAATAAAAAAGTAAAATGAAAATCTTAAAAGGGGGAACAAGAAAGAACAAAAAGAAAAAGGCAGAACCAGAAAAGAGGTTTACACACAACTTAAAGGCCCTTCCTTACCTTTGCTAGAATCAGAACAAAACTCCCACTGCAGGCTTTCCAACAGCCATCGCAAAAGCAGCAAGATCATAACACTCACATAACAAAAACAAGTCAAATATCTAATCAGCTACAACTATGCCTGACCTTGAGATCATTCTTAAAGTAAGCCCTTCACTGAATTTCATGGAGTGATTTCCAAAAACTTCCCTAAATCCAGGCCACATGCCAAAAGCCAATTCAGTAAAATCGATTTTCCAGAAGGTCAACATAATGAGTCCAGATATAAGACTCCGGTCTAACTAAAGGGTGGATTTGAAACTGGAAAAGAAACAGATACACCGTACGCCCTTCCAAACACTCCCCAAAACACTGCTGTGGGCAAAGCTCTCGAAAGGCTCTGCAGAGCAGTGAGGCCACAGTCCTCACAAGCACACGGTGGAAACAGTCCCAGGTGGTTGGGGTAGATGCCCAGGCAGATGTTGGAACACAAGGACAAGAGGCAGCACCCTCTGAGGATCCTAACGAAAAAGACCAAAGTCTGAGCAGAAATAGAACCTGCCCCACTCACTAGGTAAGCCAAGAAGAGAAGCTGGAGCTAGGGCCAAGACTTCTTCCAGAATAGAACTGAGGATCCTCTCAAGCATCAAGAAAAATAAGCAAGTGGGGGCAAAAAACAGCAAGCAGGGCAAGACCCAATGTTTGTGGCTGCCTGGAGGTCTCCCTCTGGAAGAAACTGAAGGGGGAAGAAGCCTACAGTACTATTTCACTCTCACCCTGTAATGACTAGCAAATATTAATACATCTAATTATTTCATAGTGTGCCTCAATATGCAGACTTACAACCAACAAAATATTAAAATACTACTCTGTTTTTCTAGAGCACTGTTGATAATACTTCTTAAATAAATCCTGCACAAACTTATGAAAAATGAAAAGGATTTACATAAAAGGAAGCATTGACATTTTGTCCATTTAAGTTTAGCAACCACAATTGCCTAAAATAGCCACCTAAAACTAGGTTTAGAAAATATAACAGCACCCAAATAAAGGAGACCTCATTCAAAATCTAAAATTTCAATTTCAATTTGCAACCTCGAAGCAGAAAACACTAACAACTTTAAAATCAATATAAACAATGACATTTCTAATTGCACAAAAAAATTCTGTCCCAATTTTATTTTTCTTCTATTCTAAACTTGAAGAAATAAATTAGCATCTCCTAATAATCAAAGACAAAAGAAATTCTGATAAATCTAAGTTCATAGAATTTTATACACTTAGTGTTGTCTATTTACTAGCTTTTATGCTTCCTCTTTCTACTAAAGTATGTATTCAAAAACACTCAAAAAGCACTATAAAAAACTAAAAAAAGTTGGGACAGGTTGATTGATTTGAGAGATTAAGTAGTTCAATCCATTTGTTTCTAAATACTGAAACAGACTAAAATCCACAGTAATTAAGTCAGTTCCTAAGAAATATGCACTGCCTGATTGACATTTAAGCCCCCAAATTCTTGAATAATGAAACTGTTAAGGGAACTAAATACACACATCTAGTTTCAATAAAATTGGCAACACCTTAAAATATTCTGCATAAATAATTTTAACCTTAAGCATTAAAAATAAGGAAATGATTAGAACCACATTTTTCATAACAAAGAGGGTATAAATGACCTTTATTTTATTAGTCTACAATTTGCTTCACCACTGTTTTCTTAAACTGGTCTAATGGCATATATACCCCGGCAACCTCCCACAGATGGTTATGATTATGTGTAATAAGACAACAAGCTCATTGAAAACCTTTACAGATGCTTAGCTAATGGGATGTCACATTAAATCTGATATCATATGATTAAAAAACTTTATATCAATCATATTATAAGGAGTGATCTATCATTTAAAATTGACTTTCAAACATTTCTAAATTAATTCCATAAAAGCACTAGGTTAAAAATATTTAAGAAGGAATTTTAAAACACATGTCAACGCTGAAGGTCCCCCCACCATCACATTTGCCTGCATCATTGTGTCCTTGGGTGGGAGAGTGGAAAATATGTACTTTTTGCTTTCAACATAGTAGATATAGATGCTTCTAACTACAAAACTCTGGTATATGTCAGAATTCGATTTGACTACTTCTTACTTCCTCTCTTAATGCTTAATGACTAATTCCTTAGAGATGTCCTTAAAAGCCCTAAAATGTTGTCCTTGGGTAGAAACTTTCACCAGCAATCAATCAGGAGCAAATTAGATGATTGTGTTGAAATGTACTACACTGTTTAAGCTAACAAATGAATGAAGAAAGGTAGTATATCGGAGCATATGCCACTACACTGGAGCCGCTAAAAGGGTTTGTTGGAAGAATATTTTGTTTCCAGTGGAGCAAATATGAAATAAGAAAGGACAGCGATAAAAGAATACAGAGTCATATGGAAATCCAAATATAGTGACAGACGCAATCATTTTACTAATTGCTAATGAATACAGTCAAGTGGCTTCAAAAAGCAAAACTTTGCTTGGACCACTCCAGGTTTTGACCTCTGCATGAGGAAATGCATTTAAACTGAAGCCCACCAAAATTGATTAACGGCGCCAGCCAAGGCCAGCATGTAGTTGAAGCTTTTTCCATCTATCACATGGCCCCAAGGATAGTTAAATGAACCTTAAAATGGCTACAAACAGCTCAATGACTACACAGAGTCCTGCCAATTAGAAATAATTAGGCAGTCATTTTGGTGGTAAGTCTTTTTAAGTGCATACATAACGATGCAATGATGCTTATTAACGATCTCATGTGAGCTGTGCTCAAACAGCCTGAAATAATTATACAACTATCACAAAGCCTAGCTCATCTCTGTACTTCACCTTAATGCATTTAAAAATCCACTTCATTACCTCCAGTAATTAATCCTCCATTAATTGCAGGAAAAGCTCAGTTTACCAAGCCTCATTTCTAATTATCTTATAAATAGTTATGGTTCTAATTAATGTGTTCATTAAGACGAATATCTTTCTCAAAGCCATGCTCAGAGCAAAGGTTCCGCTTATTCTCTCAAAAGCCTAACTAGCCATAAGGTGAGGCCATTTTGGTTGCATTTGCTTTTATTTTAGTATACTCAACCTCCTAATTGGCATTTAAAATCTAATTTGGAGAAACTTCAAGAAGGTTATAGAGAGAGAAATAGGGGCAAAAAGATATTTTCAAACTCTTTTCCAATCAATAATCTTAAAACCTTAATAGGGAAATTTTAGTGCATCTTTTTTTGATAAATATTGACTAATATGCTTAAGTACTATATCCAAGTGAATTTAAATTCCACTCAAACTTAGCTTTTGCCCCTTCAATTAGAAAATAAGACAAGAGAGATAAGATATGCTATTAAAACAAATGCATTTAAATTTATATTAAGTTATCTAGCTAAATTGCCACTATAAAACAATTACTCAATGTAAATTGTCAGCCATCAAAGACAAAACTTACACATATCCTGGGATCACCAATATTTCACATCATTTTAGAAGCACAGCTAGTCTATGTGCTCTTTAAAAATAGAAATATAGAAATCTAATTCTGTGCTACAAAGTATATGGTGCTCAAATAAAAGTAAATGGCACTCAAAAAACAGTTATGACTGAAAGATAAAATATAATGTAAAATTATATTAATTAATTTTATAATTTTATAAAATTTTAAAATAAGTGTAAATAGAAGCACCAGAAGTATTCTTAGTTTTTAAAAATAAATGTTATTTTTCCTGCATAAAAGGATGAAAATAATGTATTTCAGAAATCCAGTGAGCAAAATCCTTTATTTAAAAAGAGAACAGTTATTAGTGTAATAATCCTGGCAGTTAATAATAAAGCTATACTTCCACATGTGATAGATGTCTCTTGCTTCTCTGTAATTTGCTTTTGCTCATTAATCTTCCCTCCTTGTCTTTTTCCATGTAAGATAAGCCTACAGAAGTTCCATTTATGAGGAAAAAGACTCATTCATTCTACAAGCAAAATTCTGAAGATAGTTTCTTCACAAGATTGATAATTTCTAGCACAAGTTTTTTCTAGAATAGATGTTTACAAGATGCTTTAAACAAACCACTGTGCTTTGTGTTCCCACATCAAAATTTCTGATTATAGAATTGATTAAATAAAATTTACTAGAAGGGTAGGTGGAGAATTCACAGTGAGGGAAAACCTCAGTGTTTTACAGCAACATCCATTCATTCATCTTTCCATGTTCTAGACAATTTTCAAGGTACTGAAGCTATAGTTGTAAATAAAACAGGCATGGACTCTTCCATCATGAAGTTGAGTCCAATTCTTTTCAAGTAAAACATTCTTGCTAACTTACAACATTACTACAACAGGTTGCAAAGGTTAAAAAAAAGATTGGTTCTCATCATAAATTTCAATTATTATAATATGGATCTCTTGATGTACTTCTTGAAAACCCTGAGTGTAAATCCCCCAATATACCCTAAAGATCCTTAAGGGAAGATATCTTGGCACATCCATCTTTGTATTGCTGAGCCACACACAACACAGGTCCCAAGTGCAATTCAGGAAGACATAACATGGACATAAACAGACCTACCAGAACATTAGGTTTGGTGTGCCTGGCTTCTATCTCAACCACTTCAACTGCCCCTCACCTAGTGGGCAGAAGAGTCATCCTCTGTCATGGCTAAATATCACCCCCAGATGTCTACAACAACTTCAAAATGGGAATCATTAAATTCTCATCATGAAAGTTAACATTAACTCACTTTCACTTAAAAAATAAATTATCATTTCAAGGGGAGAAAGAAAAGCAAGTGATGACACAAGATCCAAAAGGCAGAAATTATTCTCCTTTTCACCTAGTTGAGGAATATCATTTCTGTTTATCCTGAAAAGAGTTCAAATTTTCAAATACACCTGTTATCCTCTTGCTTTTCACTCTCCTGCCCCACCACAGTCAAATCTAAAGAATGTGAGCCAACAGACATCTCCGGAAGTACAACAAAGCTTCCTGTAGCTACCTGACCAATACCACAACAACAAAGTCCAGGTAAGGGCTGATTGATAATAATACTTATAAAATCATTTGGGTTATTCAGAAAATGTATTGTGCAAATTAAAACAGTAGTAGAAATCCATTTTAAAATTTTAATAGGTGAATGGCTTGAAGTACTGAAGGTTTAAAAAAAAAAAAAAACAGAGGCTTCAGGGAAGGTCAGAGACACAGACAATCATTCATCATAAAAGACTTCAGGGGACGTTTTAATAACCACCTGTGGCAGGACTGCTCTCATACTCATTATAAAATTCCCAAGGCAGATTCCTTCTTCTCATTCATACAAACACACAAAATGGAGGCCGCCCACCGCTGCACTGTGCGCAGACGCATTGCACACACCTCTGCACTGCACTCTGCACCACCATTTCCAAGAGAGAGGAAAGCTCTATGAGACTGGCGAGATCCCGCACTGAGGTGCAAGGTGTTAAGCCAAAGGTACTGAAGCTAAGTCACATTCATTGGAAGTGCTTGGCCACAAATGAAAGCATGCTTGAAAAATGACCAGCTCATGAAGCAAATAAGGTTCTCATCAGTACTTTTTTAAAGGCAGGAGAAGAGATCAAAATTTTTTAAAGTGCTAAACAAAAAAAAGAAAAAAGCCATGTATGCTTTTATATTTGTGTGTTTGGCCTCGTGACAGGGAGTGAAGACACGATCATTCCCTGTGCTCTTCTGCAGCTTGTCCATTTAAAACACATTCAATCCTAGGAACTCTATTTCTACTACCTGGCACCCCCAGAAACGTCATTTCCATTTGAGTTCTGCTGTTCCTCTCCCTGTAACAATACCCAGGATGCAGCCAACTGGCTTCCAGGGTCTGCACCTGACACTGTGTCTTGTCTCCTCTGCCTGTGAGATGGGGACCAGGCCCAGCTCCCAAGCACTGTGGGCACAAACGGACAGCCTATGTGAGTGTCTGCGTAAAGCCTAGGGGGCTGTCCCACAACCACCAGCTGATTTTCACTATCAGGAACCAGGCTCAGTGGAGAGCGCCTGCCTAGTAAGCATGAGGCACTGGGTTGGATCCCCAGCACCACATTAAAAAATAAGTAAACAAACACACAAAATAAAAGTACTGTATCCATCTACAACTAAAAAAAAAAAAAAAAAAAAAAAGAACCAGGCCTCACAGCAAAGGTCATGGTGCTTGTCCTGGCTCTCTCCAGCTGTCCTCAGTTTGCCCCGTGGCTATTCCTCATTTCCCCAGTTTTGCAGTCCAGCTCACACCCATATCTGGTGACCTGGCTGTGACCTTCATCCCACAGACACTCCCTGTGCCACTCAAAGTTGCAACTCTCTGAACTAGAGCTGTACCTACTGCATGCAGGTCAGCTGAGGTAAACCACAGGTGTGCCTTTACTCCACAGGGGAAGGTCTCTGGACACCTTCTCCTCAGTACCCCACCGTCCTGGCTGCTAAAGAGGAACAAGTAGGGCAGACAGCAGCAACTGGAAGAAAGGATATTTTTCTTCTTTTCTGTGGTGCTAGGAATCAAACCCAGAGTCTCCCAAATGCTAGGCAAGAGCTCCACCACTGAGCCATAGCCTCAGCCTGAGAAAAGGCTTTTCAAGGTTGATGTTGAGGGGAGAAGACTCCTCTCTTTCTAAAGAAAAAGAAAAGAAAATATTTTAAGCTCCGAGAAACTTATTTCCAAAGTTTTGCCAGCCCACATTAAAGGGGTTGGAATAGTACTTTCAGTAGACCTATTTCAAAAGAGAAAAGATTCTACAAGAGATGCCGACAGTTTGCTATCTTAGGGAAACTTTTAAAAAAATTATGGACTGAAGATGAAGTTCAGTAGCAGAGTACATGTTTTACTGTCCCAAGATCCTGGGTTCAATCACCAGCACCACCCAAACACACACACACACACACACACATCTATATACACGTACACACATTAACATATATTATTTATTATTATTTAAGGCACAACTATATAGCCAAACATTAGTTAACTGCTACATGGAAAGCAGAAGTAAGATTTCATATAGCACTTATGGCTCCAAATTCATAAGTACGTCAAAACTCATGAGATGAACAAACTATTCATAAATATTTCTAAATTAATATTTCTGGAAGCATTTTTAAGTCTCAGCAAGGTTTTCTGTGTCATAGGGGTGGTTAATAAAATCTCTCTGTGTCAATAGGGGTGGTTAATAAAATCAGGGAAACCAAGGCAACAATAATCCATTTAGGTGTTCCTCAAGTGGTGGGAAAAGACTAAACCTACAGAAGAGTTACAGTATTGCCTAAACCTCAGGGTCTCTGAAAAGAAAGAACTGCTCTGATCCAATCCAAGACTGATCAGAAATGAGAAGTCAGGGTCACCAAAAACACTTAACAATCATAACCAAACTATGAGTCGTGCATTAGCACAGGGCTCAGGCCACACACTTCCCAATCTGTCTTCACAAACCCCAGCCCCACTCAGGGCTTTGAGTCCTTGACATAGCTGTAAGATCCAGCTTCCCCAGTAGTAAATCACACTGGATTACTGCATGGATTAAGTAAAAAGAGCACAACAGGTATTCTCTATTAATACTTGGTGCATAGTAAGCACCAGGCTAAATGGTAAATAGTATTAATATCAGCAACATAACTCAAAGTTAGTCAGTCAAACTTTTGGTTTATCTAGTCTTGCTTCACATCTTACAACTGTGCTGGATTCCTCCTGAAGTTCTGACACTGACAGAAAAACCAAAGAACTTCTTAAAAATGTTATTTGCTAAATAAGGTAAGGTCAATAATTCAGATTGTTTTAGATTTTGGACTTTGTTATATTTGGATGGAAAAATACCTGTAGAAAAAAGAAAAGAAACTGATATAGTTTAAATATAAGGAGTCCCCCAAAAGCTCAGAAGAAAATGTAGCAAAGATTAGACTATGAGAGCTATAACCTAATTAGTGGATTGATCCATTCAGTAGGTTAATTATTTAATTTAACCTCTGGGTAGCAACTGCAGACAGATGGGTAGTGGCTGGAAGAGTTGGGTCACTGGGGTCCTGGGGATTATATGTTTTGTCCCTAGCTCCTCATGCTCTCTCAGCTTCCTGGCTGACAGGAACTGAGCAGCCTTCCTCCACCATACCTTTCCACCATAATGTGCTGCCTCACATTGGGCCCAGAGCAGTAGTCAGCTGATTACAGACTGAACCTCTGAAACTGTGAGCCAAAATACCATTTTCCTCCTCAGAGTTGTTGCTGTCGGTATGCTGATTACAATAATGAAAAGCTGACTATTACAGTAATATTTCTGCATTTTGCAAATGTGTATCCCAGTCTCTAAATAACCCCAGAATTGTTTACCACATGAATTTAATGTACCTAAAAGTACACAGTAGATGAAAGCAAACAAAAGAGAAGTTTTATATGTTAATCTTAATCAAGGCTTATAAAGGTTCTTAAAAATATGGCCCTCAAGGCAAGTGGATAATCTTGGTTCACAAAAGTGTAGTAGCGGGCCAACATAATGTATATCATGCTTGAGATGTCCAACTCCCTAAAGGTCACCCTGCTCAAGGGCAAAGTCAAACTTTCCCTGACTGCAAGGCCCACAAGATAGGAGGTCCGGAGAGTATGGCCCCGTAACTCTCCCACATTTAATTCTGATGCAGTTCCTTTTTGAATCATGTTTCTTAGAAACCTTAAAAGAAACTCTCAGAGCTCTCATTAAGTGACAGCATTATCCTGCAACATGACACCATGCTGTGTGTCATTCTTTACTTAGATCAGAAACAAAGGTGCTCCATCAGAGTGCTGTCTTTCTCCAATAGTTTACAACACAGGCAGAGTGGCCACCACCACACCTGTGATCCCAGCTGCTCAGGAGGCTGAGGCAGGAGGACATTGAGTTCAAGGCCAGCCTGGGCAACTCAGCAAGACCCTGTCTCAAAAAGAAAAAATAAAGAGGGCTGGGAATGTAGATCAGTGGTAAAGCCCTTGCTTAGCATGTGCAAGTCCCTGGGTTCAAACCAAAGAAAGGAAGGGCAGGAAGGAGAGAAAGAAAGAAGGAAAAAGAGAGAAAGGCTGAGGAAAGGGAAGGGAAAGGGAGGGAATGGAACAGAAGGGGAGGGAGGGAAAAGAGAGAGAAAGGAAGAAGGGAAAGGAAGGGAAAGAATAGGAAGAAAGGGAGGAAGAAAAAGATTAAAAATACTTGAAGAAAACACACTGTAAATAACCAATAAATGGGGGGGGGGGGCAGAGGGAGGAACAGGGGCTCAACAAGCACCTCGGGAAGCAGAGTGCCAATAACCACCCTCGAGTTTCTAAACAGAAAAGCTGGAGATCACTGCGTTGGTAAAGGCAAACTCGAGAGGAGGCAGTCCAGTACAGGCTAAGCAAATGGGACTCAGGAATAACTTTATGGAGTCACACACAAACAGAGAGGGCACAGAGAGCAAGCCGCTTTACAGGACTGGGAGAGGCTACTCAGGACTGACTCAATGGTTGCCAGAAGGTCCACCAGCCCTCCACAGGACCCTGCTGCACCTGACATGCTTACAGAGCAGCTCCCAAAGGCCAAGTGGGGTCTACTTAAGCATCTTTGTATTTATTATTCTAGATTTTTTAAGACGTAGGGTTATTAGATCTACTGAAACCTTAATTTTAAACTGTCCCATAAAGTGGCTTTTATACTTAAGATAAAGTGAATAAAATAATCAAAAACAAAAGAGGTCATGTATTCATTTGAGCATGAAACTGGATCCTTGGTTACAATTTAAAATTATACTAAAGATAAAACTATAAGACTGAAGGACCAAGGTTCTATTTTTAAATCAAATCTCATCTAGAAAGAAGAAATATCTTTAGAAGATAATATACAATCACGGGTACCCCATTTTACACTGGAAACACTAAGTTATCAAACTTTTACACACCAGATTCCTTCCCACACAAATTAGGAGATGAGTTCCAAGAGAATAATGTAGAGAATTATCTGTTTCATTATAGCTTTGGTTGTTTTCAAAACACCTTCACAAATGTAATTTGATCCTTACATCATTTCTATGAAAAAGAGGAAACATTCAATTCTATTCACTTACTGAGCACCTACCAAGTAGCAGCCACCACCTATCCATTGCTGACACCACTAGAGTGACCACTGCCCTGCCTGGCCCAGGACTAAAGAACTTTCTGGGGCAAGGAAGTTTCAGTGCTAAAATAAAAACAGACCCAGGCAAGAAAGGAAAGTAGATTGCCCTAGCAAAAATTAATATGGCATGGACATTGTCTTCAAGGTGCTCACCATTTATTGTCACAACTCCCGTGGGGCACATTTTTAAAAAGGAAGTCCAATTAAGTTTGATTATTTACCTGAGGCCAAAGGACTTTAGGTAACAGCATGGGTGGAAAGCAGGTCTTCTAAACCCTATTCCAACTCCCACCTCCTATAATATACAATATATTTAAAATATACACATATATATGTGCATACATATGTGTGTATGTGTATGTATACAGTCCCAAGATATGAGTAATTTCAATTTACATATTACATATGCATAATAAAGCAATACAAGTTTTGTTTTATCCTACAATATTAAACATATTTTAGTTACATCATAATGCCAAGAACTTCAATTCAGTTCCCACACTATCTTAGGAAGTATTAATTTTCATTTACTTAACAATACTTGTGCAGTGCTCACTGATTGCACACAGAGACCCTGTGTCTTCCCAGCACTAGTGTAACATGTACACACTATAAGCATGATCTCGGGTGTGTCCTCTGTCTATACTGTGTCTCCCTGAAACGATAGTATTTACAACATATAGCACAGGGCATGTTAGCTTTCTGTCACTATAACTACATATCTGAGATAACTAGCTGATAAAGAGAAGGGTTATTTTGGCCCGTGGAGTTCGAGGTTCCAGTCCATGATCAGGCAGACCCATTGCTTTCAGGCCTCTGGTGGAGGTGCCATATGGCAATGGTGGGGAGCACACGGCAGAGTAAACAGCTTACCTCAGGGCAAGCAAAAAAGAGAAAAAGAGGCCAGGGTGTGCCACAGTCCCTGAGAGCACACCACAATGACCAAAGGACCTCCCTCAAGTGTCCACCTCCTAAAGCTTCCCACTCTCCAACCTGCAGCACCCTGGGGACCAAGTCTTTAATGCATGGGTCTTCAGGGACATTCAACACCCACACCACGAAGCCTGCCACCTAGATGGTATTCTTCCAACGGGGTTCTGAACACAAGTGCCTCAACAGGAGCTGGGGGAATCTGAGAAAAACATAAAAGCAAGAAGGTCAGTATCTGACCCTCTCCTGTCCTTCTCCCCTGAAGCAGGTCACAAAAAATCTACAAGTAATTTTCTGACTGATACCTAAAGCTGGTCATAAGACACTCATTTGAGAGCTACCCTCCAAATACCCAGAGAAAAGCAAAATTCTGATCTATGAAGACACAAGGACACAGAAAAAGATGTGAACACAGATTTTGCTAAATTCTCTCCAGCTTATCACCATTAAAACATTTATTTTTATTCATTCATACTTCTTCACTATTATCCACTTCTTCATTGAACCCCTCTTAGGGTCTTCATTTCCTTATGAAGGTCCCCATATCACATGTAAAATTTACAGTAAGCAAGTCCATGTGCTGCTTTGTGTTCATCTGTCATTTGTTACAGGGGCCTCATCAGGGACCTAGTGATGAGTGATAAAAAGATATTTTTTCCTCTCTAATATATTCAAAGGATGAATACAATGTCCATAGATAATATCAAGTATAAAATTCTTTTGAGAATATACAATCTAGAGATGAGTTCCAAGAGAATAATGCAGAGAATATTATTTACTTAGAAATGTATGTAAATAATCTCACTGAAATAATTCAAAATAAATATAACATGACTGGTATAGACCATTAAGTTAATAGGAATTTAAAGGAGAGAGATGCTGAAGGGAAATTATTTATAAATATAATTCTGGGCTGGCACGGTGATGCACACCTATAATTTCAGCAACTCATTTGGAAGGTTAGGATTTCAAGTTTGAGGCCAGTGAAATTAGTGAGATCTTTTCTTAAAAATAAGAAATGGTGCTAAGCTGGAGAATGTCCTGGGGGATATAGCTCAGCAAATGAACACTTGCCTAGCATGGGTTCCATCTCCACTACCAAAAAAAACAAGTAAATACATTCATATGTACATACAAAAAATTCTGACATTCTATAAAGCAGTAGCTTTTACTTTCTTTTTACAACAAAAAAATCCAAATAATATTCCATATAGAATGCCAGTATCTAAAACAATTATATGTAGGTCTTCTCCAGTTAAAGCATCACTTACACTCCAAAAAGAGGAAAGGGTCAGGGGACTCATATCAGTCGGAGGGGCATCTCCATGAATTCTAAAACTCCACAAGGTAAAGATCAATTCTGCCTCCAAATGACTTCTCACAAATGTCTTTCCGCACCAACTATCACTCCAGTCTAAAAAACAGGGACCCCCTCTTATGGGTTTTTATATGTCCTCTTATCTTCCACACTCTTGTGTGTGCCCTTAAGTGACTTCAAAGACTACTTCTGTACTCAAACATAATATACACTCAGTGAATATTTTGTGGAGTGGACAAAAACACAACCTGACACCTTATTAATTGAAGATCTTCATTTCAATTGCTGAGTTCCATTACTATATTTACATTAACACTCCGGTTTTTAATATCTTTGTTCTAAATAATATTTACCAATTTTTAGAAACTGTGAAGTCAGAAATGCTCAGCTTTGTGATTTTCCCAAAACAAAAAGTAAATTCAGTTCTTTTATTAGTTGTATGCTAAGATGACAAAAGCAAATAAGTAATATAATTTTATACTGGTACAACAAATAAAACCATCTTCACTAGAAGCATGTCTAAAGCACATGCAGGGCTTCCTATCAATTGTGATTCAACTGAAAACTTTCAGCCTTTAATCCATCAATCCTTTCAACAGCACCAGTAGCTGGTAAGAATAATTCAGCATTACAACTGGATGCTTTATCACTTTTCTCTGCTTTTCCTACAATGGAACATAGAGTTTACATAAGAGAAGACACTTTAAAAGGGCTTTTAATTTGAAAAGTCATAAATAAAATAGTAACTGAAATGTGCAATATTAAAGATAAACTCAAGAGGATATAGCCCAGTGGCAGAATGCTTGCCTACGATTGGTCAATGCACTGGTTTCGATCCCTAAACTCACACACAAAAATGAATAAATGAATGAATAAAAATAAAAAAGGATGAACTGAAAAGTTACCTTTAATTGTAGTACATTTTAATTGGAATAAAATCAGTCTGTTTCCTAAAAGGTGACTATATTTCTAATTTTCTCATATAATTTCCCCTCCCCTCCAAATACTTCTACCCCCAAAGAGGAGTGACTCTGCCTTTCTTCATCTTGAAAAAGTCTCATTTCCTTTCACTAAAGTCCACCCATTCATTAGACCACAGCACCTGCACTAAGTGTGCGATTCCTACAGCCCCTGCCAGTCAACGCTTGAAGCCACTCAGCACACGCAGGAGTTACCATCAGATTCTCACACCAAGCAACTGGAAGTAGAGGACACTGGGAAGACAATGCAATTAGAAGAAAGAACAAAAGCTAAAGCAGAGAAAATGCCAAAGCAGCTTTGATGACCATTGAGTATGTCAAGCTATATACATTTAGGAGTCATAAGAAGCTATACAGTAAAGAAATGACATACCCAGTTGAAGGTGAAGAAGCCAGAGAGTAGTAGATTGAAAGCAGGGCAAATGTATACAGTAGCTGAGGCAATTCAGTTCTGAAGAACTGGAACAAGTCTCACAGACATGGTGTTGCTGAAGGTCCCTTAAGAAGAAACAAGTGCCTTAAAGGTGGCATTATGATGCTCAAAACTTGACAAAGGAGGCAAAGTAGTTAGTAAATTCAATTTACAGATGAATAAACAAGCCCAGAGAAGTCAAGATCATATTACTTCTGAGTCACAAAAAAGGAACTGAAATGCAGCTCTTTTAAGTCCTTGTTTAACACACTGCTACTTTATTGAACTGTTTCTCTGTGCCACGTTTAAGGCTTCCACCCATACACCTGTCTCTCCTGCCTCCCTCTATCCATCCCTCCCCCCATACACACATTTGAGGGACAAATTCAGGTCTTATACATTTGTACATTTTATAAAGAGAACTACCAAGTTGGCCCTTCAGCCCACTTAAAGGTCCCAATAACCCTACATAATTATTGATACAATGCTTCCAAGTAGTCTTACATACTCTAAGCCAGGAGAGTTTCCTAGGTACTCAAAAAAAAAAAGGTTACAGATAAATGAAAATATACAAGAAGCAAATGATTTATGCTTTCTCAGGAAGTTTCTCTGAAAGAACCCAAGATGACAAATAAACATATATGTTAATTACCAAGCTTAATAGTAACACCTGAGAACTACTCAAGTCAATTCACGGGCCAGTGTCAGTCCACAAACTATTATAGCTCACAAAGATGAATAAAGAAATTGAGAATATGAGTTTAGAAACTTCTATAGCTATTTGATAAAACCATAATATTTTCATTGCATTTACAACTGGATTAAAATTTGGGGTTTTAAAAATGCCCTTTATCACAGACAATCTGAGAAACTCTGCTAGGCTATATAAAACAAAAGTAGGGTGATTCTCTACATATAATCTCATATTGTTCAACTGAAATCATCCTACTAAAACCCACCTTTTAAATTTGAAAAAAATTTGAACAAACTCACAAGGAAATATGAAATCAGGCCAAGCATGGTGGCGTACACCTATAATCCCAGCAGTTTGGGAGGCTAAGGCAGGAGGATCACAAGTTCAAAGCAAGCCTCAGCAACTCAGCAAGGCTCTAAGCAACTCAGCAAGATGCTGTCTCTAAATAAAATCTTAGAAAGGGCTTGGGATGTAGCTCAGTGGTTAAGTGCCCCTGGGTTCAATCCATAGTACCAAAAAATAAAAAATAAATAAAAACAAATTTAAAAATTATTAAATGGGAGTCTCAATTATTTTTTTAAAAAATCAGTGTACTTTTTGGGAAGGATTTTTTAAAATCTGTTCTTTCAACACTGTTTACTGCATACTACTTAATCACGTAGAAAAATAATCTATTTTCTTCCAGGATATAAAGAAATGAAAAATGATACCTTATGGTCAATGATAAATTTAAAGTTAGATATTTTGAAAACAATAAAAGTTTTTAAAGATATGTAGTTCTGTAAAGACATGGAACATAGACTTTTCACTGGCCTAAAATATGGAGGAAGGAATATGCAATAATATGAATAGCCAGAATTCAGTTCAAAACAGTTTAACAGCACTATGCCACGTACACAGTATCACATTTTTAAAGATGGAAAGGGATGCATGTGTGAGTGAAATAATTAATGTCCAGTTTTGATTTCAAATATTTCAGCAAAGAAAAAGCAGAAAAGGAGGAGCAGGCAGCAACAGTATTAGCAGCCATGGCAAAAATCTCAGTCATGCATATAATATGTTATTCTCCTTGAATCTGTTTGAAATTTTCTTAATTAAAAAAAAAAATCCAGACTGTGGTGTAGCTCAGTGGTAGAGCACTTGCCTAGCACATGTGAAGCCCTAGGTTTGATCCTCGGCACCAAATAAAAATAAATAAATAAAATAAAGGTATTGTGCCCATCTACAACTAAAGAATAGTTTTTAAAAAAAAACTCCATCAACTTGGCTAGAAATATTTATATTCCTAAGAAATATTAAGAATATTTTAGCCTATCTACAACTTTTTAAATTTTAAAATAAAATCTATGTATTTAATACTCTTTGAGAGATTTTATGAAATCCCAACCAGGGAAACACTCAAAAGTACATTTTATTTATTTAGTTTTTTTTATTGAACACAAATGGAGTACAGCTATTGTTTCACTGGTTGTACACAAAGTAGAGTCACACCATCTGTGCGTTCATGCATTTACACAGGGCAATGGTATCTGTCACACACTCTGTTATTAATTTTACCCCCCACCCGCCCCCTCAAAAGTACATTTTAAAAAGAATGTAAGGAAACTAGATACAGTTCAAATTTTAACTACACAAATTCAGAGTAACATTTTTAGCTTTTTTCAAGACTAATAATAAAAGCCAACAAAGGAGCAGATAGGTACCTTTATGGTAAGTTACAAACCTTTGGCTTAGCCATGTGAAGTTTAATTTCCCAGAGTAGTCAATTAGAGACTGGTGATACCCTCCTAGGCAGACACTGCTTGAGGACAGCATGAAAGCCTTCCTTCCTATTTGTAACCCACACTTCAAGTTTTGGTTTTTGTTTTATTTTTCCATTTCATTTAAGCATTTTAGAGATCATGCAGGCAAAGTGGCACCTGCCTATAATCCTGGTAACTCAAGAGGCTGAAGCAGGAGGATCACAAGTTCCAGGTCAACCTCAACAACTTCTTCAGACCCTCAGCAACTCAGCAAGACCTTGTCTCAAAGAATAAAAAGGGCCAGGAGCTGGGCATGGTGGCAAACACCTATAATCTCAGTCAGGAGATTGACGCAGGAGGATCACAAGTTCAAGGCCAGCCTCAGCAATTTAGCAAAACCCTAAGCAGCTTAGTGAGACCCTGTCTTAAAATTTAAAAAGTTAAAAGAGCTGGGGATGTAGCTCAGTGGTAAAGTACCCCTGAGGAGAAAATACTATGATAGAATCTGAATTTAATAACTATCACCAAAAACAATTACAAATTACTGATTTATTGACATGAACCTAGTCATGTATAAATCTTGACTATCTAAGAACTGAGTAACAGGTATATTATAAATTTTAATTCAAAAGAAAAATAATAATGCTCCAACTATTTAACTTTGATATTTGTGAGTAGATATATTTCTTCTCTTAAATAGCATCGAGAACTTTACCATACCATGTCCTAGAAAATAATAATAAAATTATTATTCTTCCAGACAAAATCACTCTTCAACCTGTTTTAAAAAGTGGCTAAACAGGACTGGGGATATGGTCCAAGGTAAAGCACTTGTCTAGCATGCACTAAGCCCTGGGTTCTACTCCCAGGACAGAAATTTAAAAAAAAAAGAAGTGATAGGTAATAATAATTTTACCTTTTACCTGAGCTCCCTTTCAGGGACTTCACTTCACAACATTTAAAGACGTTAACAGTTGATTAAAGATTATTAACATTTTTCAGCAATTTTTCCTCCCCAGATTTCAAACAATCAACCAGGATCTTAGATCCATCATCCTGACAGGATCAGGGTTGACTTGGTCAAGCATACTCTTGACTCTTCTGGGAGTAAAGATAATTGTTAAGATGATCAAACAAAAGTAATTTCTTAGATTTTGCAAAAGCCTCCTAAATGAAGGTCTCATGTACACTATTCTATAAATAACCATGGGAATGGAGAAATGAATCATTTGCTCAATATCCTGAACCTGATATTAAGAGTGAGTGAAATCTATTATTGGATAGGAACCACCATGCAGAGAACTGATAATGCAAAATTAGTAAGACTTGATCTGTCTTAGGGAAGACTCAAGTAACCTAAGACCAGAGATGGTCCTTGGTAAAAAGAGGCATTTTCTTCACTGGTTGGTATGAAAAAGTATTCCAGAAGTATTTCACAACACATGATTCCAAGATGGCTATAAATCAAAATCATTTAATATTTTCACAAGCTATCTAGAACAAGAAATGACTCAAATGTTCTAATAGGAAAAAGACAGGGAAATGTCAAACTTAAGGAAGATGAACAGCTGAAAAAACTGGAGAGATCTTTAGACAGAGGCAAACACCCAAACACCTACAGTAAAAGTAAGCATAATGTAACAGACTTAATGCATAATAAATCTTTCAATAATCAAAGTTTAGTTCTTGAAAACTTTCACAATAGAAGAATTCTTAGATAAGGAACTCACAACCTTATTTTTAACAAACTTACAAGACAATCTATAAAGCTTCATGAAAGTTTTACATGCATTAAAATAAAGTACAGGAAACAAAGAACACATTAAGTATCCTAAATTGGTAGTAAACTACACTTTTCAACTTGTCTTTGAACTGAAGAGAAGATTGCTACACAGCTGAAATAGAAATAGGCTAAAATGAAAAGGGGAGGAAAAAGATCATTACAAGAAAGATACACGTCCTCCCTTAGCTCAAAATTTACACCTGCACATTTATTTAAGTTCAATTCTAAAAGCTGACTGATTTCTGATATTAGCATAACCAGGAGTTCATGGAATTTCAGGCTCCTTGGACCTCCATAGGAATATACAGCATTGCATGTATGAACACATTGTTTTCTGAAAAGAAGATCCATGCTTTTTATCAGACTCCCTCCACCATACCACGTCCTAGAATATGAGCATGGAATACAAGTTGTGGACGTGGTCTGAAAGCCTTTTTGCACTTCATTATGGGTTACAATAACTCATTCACACCTCATCTAAGAACTGTTCTTAGACTTTGCTTACATGCTTTCTCAAAATAAGACTTTTACAAGCCAAATCTGTACCTAATAATTGCTACAAAATATTTTCTTTTTTAAAAAACATTCCTTATAAAATTCAGTCACCAGTGTTACAAAGTCATAAATGAAACTGTGAAGCTACAGCTTTCTGATCTCCTGCCTGAAGCTTGGTTTCCTTAGAATTCTGCAGTTTAGTGATGTGGGGGTTCTTTCAAATTGGGGTCCAAGCTGACAGCTGCCCTTCACTTCAGAGTCAGGTGTCTCCATGACACACTGGACAGGGCCTTGGCAGTGACAGCTCTGACAGCACAAATGTTTCTCTTTAATCTCATCCTGCCCTCTATCACAAGACTACAGATACCACATGGCAGTACACTAGCTCAATGACAAAATATACTGTTTTCATGACATTTAGTATGTTATGTGACCAACTGCCTCAGAAGCAACTGGCAGAAAAAGAAAAGTAAAAACAAAGGACCTGGAAGTCCACCAGAGGTTCCAAAATACACACAGTACACAAGTAACTCCACCCTGTATCTGCTCCTCAAAAAGAACAGAATAACAGCCGGGCGCGGTGGCGCACGCCTGTAATCCCAGCACTTGGGAGGCTGAGACAGGAGGATTGCAAGTTCAAAGCCAGCCTCAGCAACTTAGCGAGGCTCTAAGCAACTCAGTGAGACCCTGTCTCTAAATAAAAAATACAAAACAGGGCTGGGGATGTGGCTCAGTGGTGGAGTGCCCCTGCGTTCAATCCCCAGTACCCAAAAAAAAAAAAAAAACAGAATAACAAATGAGAACAGACAACTATATGCACAAAATAAGTGATCTGGAAAGACCTGGCGCTCATTACATGTTTCCTAAAGAGCAACGTGCCCAAGTGCTCTTACAGTCAGAAAGGCCAACCTAAGAGGCCACTAACAGAACACATATTGGAAACAGAAAGGAAAAAAAAATACTACCTACGCCTACTTTGAACAAAACCATCTCCTGCCAAGAACCGGACGATGCACGTAAGTGAAAATAAAATTATAAGGAAGGGAGCAGGGAGGCCCTTCCCCATGAAGGTGAACTATATAACTCTGCAGTCTTCAGCCTGGAAATAATGCTGAAAGGTAACTGCACAAAACACATAGACTCGGAAGGTAAGAGCTAGCAGCAGAGGGGACACAGATCACAACCAACAGAATAAAAGAACAAATAGAAACTAAAAATTCTAGTTTGCTGAAGAAAATAATTTGTAGAATAGACAATTCCAATAAGTTTTTTTTTGTCAAAATAATTCTATGAAGAGAAACTTCACTATATATTTCAACAAAAATCTATAGGAGAAAAATTAAAAGTGTAAAACACCTTTCCTACATTTAACTTTAAAAAACAAAGACTATTTGGATTTGGCAAAAAAATTTATATTTATCCATTAATTTCATGTCTAGTCACTGTGAATGAAACCTTTACTCTTTTATTTGTTTCTTTCCTGTACTGGGGAGTGAACTCCAGGTAGTTCACCACTGAGCCACACCCCACCCCTTTTATTTTGAGACAGTGTCTCACCAAGTTGCTGAGCTGTAGATGGTAAGCACTAGAACAAACTGTCACCAAATATTAAGCACTGCTTTTATTAACAAAATAAGTAAGACCTTTCAAGAAACAGATTTACAAATGCACACTCTAGATCCTTCCTCACCAAACAATGAGTGAAATATAAAAGAAACAAAATAAAGGGCATAACAGGGAATCCTTTAATTAAAATCATCATCACAAAAACAGACCCATGTATCTACTTTTAAATGACTTAAATAACATTATACTTTTGGTTTGATTTGGTTTTACAAGATTCCACAATTCTGAAATTTCCTAAGAAATGGGGAGCGAAAATAATTTCACTCACAATAAATTATCCTCATTACACCTACACATTTCATGGATACAGGAAACATTTTCTAGTCAGTTAACAATTATGATGCAAAAGAACAAGCAGACAGGAGAAAAGGTAGAAAGTTTTGTAGATAATAAGCTCAAGTCCAGATAGACTTGGATAAGTGTCTGTCAATATTTAAGGAACCACTTGATGAAGCCCTGCAGCAGTTAGTGATGTCCAGTAGCAGTGCCCATGACAAGCCTCCTTGGTAAACACTGTCTAAGCTCTGTCCAGAAAACAAAACTCCCACACAGTCCACTCATCTTCCCTCATGTCACTCTGCTATAACGAAGCACACAAAAAGCAGCTACTGGAGCTGCAAGTGAGGCTCAGTGCAGAGCTTACACTCAACATGTGCGAGGCCCATGTTCAATCCCCAGCATGGGGGAAAACAGAGAGAAAGAAAAGGAAAAACTGAAAAGATACAGCTGTTGCCCCAAATAATCACCTCCACCCCCAGAGCATGTATTAAAATGCCATTGTGTTAAATATCACATAAAGTTCAGTCAGTTTCTGGTTCTCTACACCAATGAAGAGGAGTCATGGAAATCAAAAGGACAGATCATCCACTTAACTGGCTTAGGGTCATGGTCCTGCTCTGCACAACAGGGACACTTAGCTGAAGAAAGAGGTGGAACCCTAACTTAACTAAGTGATGAAGGGTACATTCAGTCACTGCAGGAGTCTCCAAATAGAGTCCCTGCAGTCCCGATGCCAGCCTCCATGGAATCAGGCCCTAGCTGTGGCCACAAGTACTGCAAGGCAAGTCAAGAATTGAAGTACTACTCTTCAATTCTCTGGTGAAAGACACCAGAGTCCAAGCTGAATGAAATATCTACAAATGTCACCTATTGTCATTACAGAGAAGCACTACTGCCAACTAAGAACCCAGATATTCTGCATCTACTCCTTTCTGAAGGTTAAACATAAACAACAAATTTTGACTTTAAAATGATAAATCTGATTTAAAATACCTTCAAACTAGAAGGGTATCATCTCAAAGCAAAGTAGTACTCATTAGTAAATGAGTAGTACTCATTTATTTATCCGGTCCAACATTACAGACCCATATAAACTCTTTCATTCAATGTGAATCACTGAATCTTCTATTAAGAAATTGGGGAACTTCCTAACTGATACTTAACAGTTCACCTTTTGCCCAATTTGGGTTCTATGGTAGAAACCAGAAAATCCTAAATAAAGTAATATAGCAGAGAAGGCAGAGGGGTAAAAGGAGAGTATACCCTGCTTTTTAAATGAATTCACTAATCTCATAAGATTAATAATTAAAAATCCATCTGTGTAGAAGGTCAAAGTAAAACTGCTTTGATTTCAGTCAAGGAAATATTAATAAAAATAAATGGTGATCTGAATAAAAATCTACTACATCTATGGTTAGAACCATGATCTGGGCTTCTTTATTTTGGATAAATTTTATAAATATGCACTACCTAAAGTAAATAACTGAGCAACAGAGATACACATTTATTTAATTGTGTCCTTATAGGAACAGAGCATATTTGTATTACTTAAATTGAGAGCCCCTGGAACTTATATGTGAGACTCATTTCATACTCAATTCATTACCCCCAAGCAGACAATTCACCTTTGAATTATCTGTCCAAGAACAATGTTGCCTGGTTTTTCTCCTCCAGAATTTTCTCACTTCTTCTTCATGATCTCCACCTACTGAAACACTAGAGAAGAACAGGGGGAAACCACTTTGCATAAGGAATAGGCAGACCCACCAAACCCAGGGAAATGCTTTTACCACCACTACTTACAAGTGTGGGTTAACTTCTCTAGACCCAGCTTCCTCATGTACAAGGAATTCAGCCCTGCACCATCTAACAATGTTTCAGTCCCTGACAGACTGAAAGCTCAATGTGGTCCCACAAGATCATAACAAAGCTGAAAATTTCCCATCACCTAGTGGCACTGAAGCCATGACATCATAGCATAATGCATTACACACATCTGCAATGCTGCCAACGTGAACCGATTGTGCTGCCAGCTGCACATTAAGTCCAATACCCCGAGCTCTTTCCATGATATTTCTAATTCAAACATTATCACTTGCCGTTTCAAATGCTTCTTCCTGATAGAAATTATTTTTTTATATTATTTTTTAGTGTACTCCTTCTAATTATTAAAAAGACAGTTTACTGAAAATCAGTATACAGTGCCACACAGGCCACAAACTGGCACATCTCGTGTTTATGGCACCATGTCAAGGGGCTGGCCTGGACCACGAGGACTGTGTAAGCACCTGATGTCCCACAATGAGACCACCTAACAAGATATTTCTGAGAACTTCTCCTATCACCAACCAACGCATGACTATAGTTTAAAATTGCCTTCCAGCCCTAAAATTTCACCACTTAACTTCTTCAGGGTCTCACAGTCACCTCCAAAAACTCCCCTAAAAACTGCAATTCCACCTGGCGCAATGGCACACACCTGTAATCCCAGTGACTCAGGAGGCTGTGGCAGGAAGATCAAGAGTTCAAAGCCAGCCTCAGCAACTTAGCAAGACTCTAAGCAACTTAGGGAGACTCTGTCTCTAAATAAAAAATAAAAGGGGATGGGGATGTAGCTCAGTGGTAGGGCATCCCTGGGTTCAATCCCTGGAACCCCCAAAAAAATAAAATAAAAAACCCCAGAAATTCCAGTATGAATGCACCAAAAAATTAAGAGACCACGTAGCTCAATGCAAACTAGAACTCCACAGGGAAGCTATAGATTTACTCTTTTATTTTTTAAAAAACATTTTTGGTTGTAGATGTGACACAGTACCTTTATTGATTTTATTTATATGTGGTGCTAAGGATCAAACCCAGTGCCTCACACATGCAAGGCAAGGGCTCCACCACTAAGCTACAACCCCAGACCTAGAGCTTTACTCTTTATTCTAAGTTTTAACTTAAAAGTCAACCAAGAAGGTAATGTTGGTGTGAGTAACTGTTCAGAACTTTTAAGTGAGTTTAATTATCATTCTTTTAGAGCATGGCAACATGCTCTAAAATAGAAGGTATCTCCATTAGTTTAAAAAAAAATCAACATTGGGAAATAACTTATTAAGGTTTTTCATTTAAATGACATATAAAACTTGGTTTTATGCAATTTAGAAACAAATTAGAACTAGAATGAGTCCAATGTTCATTTTATAAATGAGGACCCTGAGACTCTGGAGGCTGCTCCAGTGCTCTTTCCATGCCCCTTCTAATTTAAATGCCACCTCCCACAATTTCTCCATGATGGAATTAGAAACAAGTAAGGACTGATTAGAATCAAGTAAAGACTGATTATTATCAAGCTGAAAGTATAGTCTGTAATTTGAAATTAGCAAGACTGAGTGCATACCCAGTGCTTCCATAACAGTAACAAAATCAGTCTTCGTTTGCTTGCCAAGACCCCAATGAACAGCTTATAACTTCACAGGAGAGGAAAGTACACCATGTCTAATGGACAGAGAAGGCCTTCCAGGGAATGCTGTTAAGTAAAGAACTGAATATAGAATAAGAGATGAGCAGAAGCAGCCATGCCTTCAAGGGTCCCAAGACAGATAAAGAACTGTAATACACAGACAAGTCTATCTAGGATTGGAAAGATGTGACTGAAAGGTAGGACTTCAGGTCTAATCAACACTTTGGGATTTATTTCAAGCCACTGAGTAAGGGAGGTACTATCAAATCTGCACCCATTTGGGCTGCCATGTGAAAGATACATTAGAGGAGAAACTTCAGAAAATTTTTAAAATGTATAATCTGGAAATGACTATTTTTCTTCCTTAAATATTCAAACCACATTCTGGACCTCATAAAACAGTTTGTGGCCATAAATAACATAGTTAAGAACTTAACATTAAGTTACAATGCTATGTTATCTATCTGGTTTTTAAATACTGAAGTGAAAACAGCTTTCAGGAATCCAGGAATGCTACTCACATTTATAAAAAACAGTTGCTATAAAGGGCTACAAAAAAAATGAATGAATTCATCACTACTGATTTAAATCACCTCAATAAATATTTCACAATGCCTCACTCCAAATGTTTTCCACTGCATATTTAACAAAAAATTGTGCAATAATTTCTTTTCAGAAAAAGAAAAGGCACTGCACATAAAAATCAAATTATAGTTACAAGTACCTTGCAACTCCATATCTCTTTGTCTCTCACATAACTAAAATTGACTGAATACCTTCCATGCTCTTACCCTGCCAGTGGTTGATATGGAACTCTTCTTTGGAGAGAGCAAAGAAAGTCCTACCTACTGAGACATTGTTGAGAAGAAAGTCGTACCTACTTAGACATTGTTGAGAACAAAACTCAGACCAATCAAAGGATTCCCACCAATAACTCCCTGACATCAACCAACATCTCAAACATAATCCAGTAAAAGAACAATCAGTATATAACGGCACCAATCTCTGTGAAATGGCTCACCCACCAGGGATCTTTCATTTGCCATTCAAAATGCCTCTTCTAAAAAATATTGAAAACTATGCAGTGTAAACTTTTCACTTAAAATTAACATAATTTTCTAAGTTGAAACCTACTGGTAGTGAAACACCAGTTACACATATAAGTTCAGTCTCTGAATACTATACGTATCAGAACTCAAGATGTGGAAGTAGATACTCTTTAAGTTAATCTAAAAAAAAAGTGTTTCATTAAGTCAGGTGTGGTGGCAGATGCCTGTAATCCCAGTCATTTGGGAGGCTGGGGTGGAGTATCGTGAGTTCAAGGGCAGTCTGGGCAACTCAGCAAGACCATCTCAAATATTGAAAAAATAAAAAATAAAAAAGGATTGAGGAGGTACCTCAGTGGTAAAGTGCCCCTGGGTTTAATTTCCAGTAACAAAAGAAAGAAAGGAAAAAATAAGATAATTTGATTTTTACAAGGAGTTAGTATGTTTATAAACACATGGTTTAATAATTAGCTTAGAAAAATGAGGCTAAAACTACCTTAAACAATAAGTGATCATTGAAGTCTTCAGTCAGAGGTTAAAATATTCTCCTCACATAGTTTTACATAATTTTATCCCTACCATTTCAGCAAAGTATTATGCTCTAATAAGAACTATCCTAATCTTCACCCAGCAATATTTTCAGGCCTACATTATTATTCTCTTTTTCTTGAATAATATCCATACTCCAGGGCCATTTTCTTCCTCATATCCAATATCATGCATGCTTGTATCGAGGTTGCTTTCTTCATATCCTGTCACAGTATCAATCACTGCCTCCTGTCCACTCAATCCACTTTTGATTTATCAGCCGCCGTCTTTCTGGACTCCATAACTCGACCCAAACCATTTTAACAAGACATTGACAAATAGCACCCAGTATCACATCAACCTGTTCCACTTAGTAAACTAAGAAACAGTAACTGTGACATCTCTGCATAAGTATTCCATTCTATTCCCCAGACTGATGTATATTAATGAGGAGATGGTATTTGAAATGCTTCTTCCACATCAGCATCTAATATGATCAAATTAGGAAATGGGATGATTTATTAAATTTTGTAGAGCTGAAATATTTCTTTATATCGCTATATGTGTGGTTTCAGAAAGTGAGCTGTTGCTTTCAATTTTTCTACTGAAGATGTGCCTGCATTTCACAGACGAATTATTGTCTTTAAAAAGATTGCAAGAAGGCAAAATGTTATTAAGCAAATGCTCAGTAAAACAAACTAAATCAGTTTTAAAATTCCTAATTTAATGTAAATCTTGGTTGTTTCACTGAAATTCAGTTTGTGATCTTATTAAGTCATATTTGCATCGTACTGTCTTGCCGTAGGACAGTTTCAAATTTATAGCATTACCAAGCAGCTTCACTTCTTGACTTTTAAGATATGTCCTCGATAAAATAAATAATTGCCCTCTAAGCATGTATTTTGTTTTTATTATCAAATATATACAAAGATTATTATGTTTATAAAAGAATAAAGTAGAAAACAACTTTTGGGTTATTTCTCTAATTTCCATAATTAGATGTTAAAAATATTTTTATTAACATGCTCCCTGATTTAAATTTAATAATTGTTTCATGGAACATTTAAAACTTCAAATGGTTTTTCACAGTTACATTTGTACATGAAAGGGATATTTAACACGTTCACAATAAAAACCAAAGTAGATATGAGAAAGAATAAACGAAAAACTCATTTGCCGTAAACAAATTCTCTTCTCACCTCATGTTCTATTTCCCAAGTATCTGTACATTCCAAAAGTCAAACAATACTCCTTTCAAACTAAAGGTTTTCCAAGCATAAAATCCACATGCAAGTCTACGTGGAGGCCACCGACAGCACACACACTCATGATTCTCTAATGGAGCACCAAGGATTCCTTCTTATTCACAGACAAATAAGGGATTACAAATAATGAATTCTGAAGGGGTTCTGACTTCGCTTGTTGATTAAAAAACAGCTAAAAAACTCAACAGAGCTACAAGGAAGAAAATATTACAAAAACAAAAAAAGGAAACATCATCCAAAACAGAAGTAACTGTGATTCCCAGATGTTTACCACCTAGATCTTATATGAATAAGAATCATTTGTTTGCTTACTTTCATATGAAGTGGAACTGTATTCTTGAAATTTTTAGTATTGGTCAACAGTTGAAGAAATAACATGAAGATCACTACATTGTTAAAATGTAATCCAGTCTTTCTCCTTAATACTCAAAAAAAGGATAATGAATCATCAGAATTCTATGAGGTCCTTTGTTCCTTAGGTAATGGCATGGAGAAATGAGAATTAAATCTTTTTCTAAAGTCTATTAAACCATTGAAGTCTGATTAAATAGAAGCAAATTCACAAATATGTTGTCATATGTAGTATAAAGAAATAATAATTAAAATAATTTTTTATGAAAACAACAAATGCTGGCTTTTGCAGTTTACAAAGTACTCTCTCTCTCTGTGGTTGTTTTTACAATGTTTGGGGATTTCACCCAGGGCCTCACACATGCTAAGCAAGCACTCTACTATTGAGCTACATCCCCAGCCTGACAAAGTACTTTTGATATGTTACTTTATTAAACAAATGTATTTTCTAAAATTAAGTACTACTCTTCTATCAATTAATAAACGATTCTTGTTCTATTTGTAATAACATGCTATTAATAAAATTTTCCTAACATTCTGTAATAGACAACAATTGATCTCTTCCCTAACTCTTTATACTTATAATGTACCAGATACTTAACATTAAGAATCATCTGAAGCAGCTGGGCGAGGTGGCGCACGCCTGTAATCCAAGCGACTTGGGAGGCTGAGGCAGGAGGATCGCAAGTTCAAAGCCAGCCTCAGCAACTTACCGAGGCCCTAAGCAACTCAGTGAGACCCTGTCTCTAAATAAAATACAAAATAGGGCTGGGGATGTGGCTCAGTGGCCGAGTGTCCCTGAGTTCAATCCCTGGTTCCAAAAAAAAAGAATCATCTGAGACAATGATTATCTCATGTCACACTCAAAGAAAGAGTCTACAATTTGACTACTGAGTCAAAAGTAAAATATGCCTCTATTAAAGAAAGATTCATGCAAAAGAGCCCAGAGAGTGAACAACAACAGGAAAAGGAAATATTTGTCTGGGAGTACCTAGTTCATGATGAAATCTGTCACTTTAAATTCCTCAATGCCACCTACACACAATAGGTCTTTTGAATATGGCATAATAGATTGCATTATTTTAACTCCTCAAGCTGACATGAAATTTTCAATAAGTAGAAATGACTGCCACAGTCAGACAACAAATCAGAGATGAGTGAGAATCAAAAAAAGATGAAAATGTATCAGAAAACAAACCATAATCATCTCAGTAGATAAAGAAAATTTGACAAAAACCGATAACAACTGGCACTGAAAAATTCTCAGCAAGAAGAAATGCAAGATTCTTCCTCAGTCTTATAAAAGGCAATCACAAAGACCCACAGCTAACAGATGAAAAAAGAGAGACGGATCCACTCTCCTAAAGCAGCGTAATGAAGGAATGCCTGCTCCCACCCTGTGTCCAACACTGCCATGCAACTCCTAGACGTTACAACAGACCAAGGAAACACAGTACGTCACACAGTTCAAAGAAAAGAAGTACAAGTGCACCCTCGCATCTCAGGCCATACGCTTGTGTCAGGGACTGTCCTAAAGTATCAAACATCTCTTCATACAAATAATAATGTAAATATAAATAACACCCAATTTCAAGACTTACCACAAAGCCACAATGATCAAAGCTGTGGAGAACAGTGTAAAAACAGAATAACAACCAAACAGAAAATCCACAAACGGAATCACATAGTCAACTGAATTTTGACAAAGGTATTATATTATTCTCTTTAAAAAATGGTGCTACAGTTCTATATGAAACTAAAGTAACCTAAACCCCTATTCTCATGCAAAAATTTAGAAGAACTAGTAGGAGTAGCAAAGTTACAGAATACAAACTAAATATAAAAAAAAATAAAATGTACACAAATATATATAAAATATTTAATATATACAAGATATATAACATAGAGTCAATTATATTTCTGTGCATTGGCAACAAATAATTAGAAATGAAATTTTTTAATAATTTAATTTTTGATAGTGTCAAAATGTAGAAAGAAATTTAACAAAAGATATGTGCTTATGCACTGAATGTTTGTTTCCCCAAAATTCATAAGCTGAAACTCTAAACCCCAATGTGGTGGTATTTGGAGGCAGGGCCTTTGGGAAGTAATTAGGTCATAGAAATAAAAACCTCATGATGCAATTAGTATGCTTATACTAGAAAGGACAAGCGAGCTTGCTTCCCTCCTCACTGCTCTCTACCATATAAGGAAACCAAAGCAAGATGCCGGCTGTGAACTGGAGAGAGCCCTCGCCAGAACCCAACCATGCAGCTCCAAAACTCTGAAGAATTTATGCTTTTAAAGTGACTTTGTCCACAAAATCTTGTCACAGGACCCCTAACTAGCTAAAACAATGTATAACCTCTGCACTGTAAACTATATGGCACAGCTGTGAGAAACTAAAGAAAATCCAAGTAAATGGAGAGATATGCCACCTTCATAAACTGGAAGATTCAATGTGCTAGATTGTCAATTCTCCTGTTCTACTGATTCAAAGAACTCTTAGTCAAAATCCTGGCAGGTTTTGTGAAGGAATTGCAAGCTTATTTCAAAATTTACATGAAAATACAAGTAATAATACCTAGTATCAAGACTTATTATAAAGCCATAATAATTGAAGTTGTGTAGGACAGGTGCAAAAACAGCAATGGAACCAAATAAACAATTCAGAAGTAGAATCACATACATATACTCAGTTGGTTTTTGACAGAGGTACCAAACTATATAGTAAGAAAATGAAACTCTTTTAAAATGGTGCTAGACATAACACAATACCAGACCTTAAACTATACTGGAGCAATAGTAACAAAAGGAGCATGTTTTTGACACCAAAATAGGCAGGTAGACCAATGGTACAGAAGACACAGAGACAAACCACATAAATACACTCTCATAGTAAACAAAGTTGCCAAAAACATACAATGGAGAAAAGATTGCCTCTTCAACAAATGGTCCTGAGAAAACTGGAAATCCATGTGCAGCAAAGTGAAATTAAACCCCTATCTCTCACCCTGCACAAAACTCAACTCAAAATAGATCAAGGACTAGGAATCAGACCAGAGACCCTGCACCAAAAAGAAGAAAAAGTAGGCCCAAATCTTCTATCATGTCAGTTCAGGACCAGACTTCCTTAATAAGACTCCTAAAGCACAAGAAATAAAAGCAAGAATCAATAAATGGGATGGATTCAAACAGAAAAGCTTTTTCTCAGCAAAGGAAACAATCAATAACATGAAGAGAGAGCCTACAGAATGGGAGAAAATCTTTACCACATGCACTTCAGATAGAGAACTAATCTCCAGGATTTATAAAGAACTCAAAAAATTTAACACCAAAAATATAAAGAACCCAATCAATATATGGTTAAGGAACTGAGCAGACACTTCACAGAAGATACACAAGTGATCAACAAATATGTGAAAAACTGTTCAACGTCTCCAGTAATTATTAGAGAACTGCAAATCAAAACTACCCTAAAATTTTATCTCACTCCAATTAGAATGGCTACTATCAAGAATACAAGCAACAACAGGTGTTGGCGAGGATGTGGGGAAAAAGGTACACTCATACACTGCTGGCAGAAATGCAAATTGGTGCAGTCACTCTGGAAAGCAGTATGGAAATTCCTTAGAAAACCTGGAATGGAACTACCATTTGACCCAGCTATCCCACTGCTTGGCATATACCCCAAAGGACCTAAAATCAGCATACTACAATAATGCAGCCACATCAATGATTATAGCAGCTCAATTCACAATAGCTAGATTGTGAAACCAACCTAGGTGCCCTTCAATAGATGGATGGAGAAACTGTGGTACAATGGAATATTACTCAGCCATAAAGAATAAAATTATGGCATTTACAGGTAAATGGATGGAGTTGGAGAATATCATGCTAAGCAAGGTAAGCCAATCCCCAAAAACCAAAAGCCAAATGTTTCCTCTGATAAGTGGACACATAAAGGGGCAGGGGCAGGTAAGGGAAGAATGGAGGAACTTCTGATTGTGTAGAGAGAAATGAGGGGAGGGGAGGGGCAAGAGGTTGGAAAGATAGTACAATGAGACAGATATCATTAACCTATGTACATGAATGATTACATGAATGAAAAAATAAAATGGTGCTAGACCTCTACATGAAAATAAATGAACCTAAATCCCTATCTCATACTATACACAAATTAATTTGAGGCATAATTAAGCAAATACCAAAGTAACTGCTACAGATGAAATCTACTGAGAAATGCCAGTCAGTAGGCAAAAGTTTGAGAAGCAGAATAGTAGCAGCCTGAAAATCTCTCCCAAGATATCTAACAAGTACAAAGGGGAAGATGGCAGAACCTGACCTTACTCAAATGACAAAGGTAAGAATCACCAGTACCAAGTGAGATCTTGAACCCCTTGATATGATGCACTAAGAAGGACAAAATAGCTTTTCTTGCCAAAAACACATAGCTCATTCTTAGTCATGAGAACACCACACCCAAACTCAAATTGAGGGACATGCTACAAAATAAATATCCAGGATTCTTCAGAAGTGTAATGGTCATGAAAGATGAACAAAGAATGAGGAACACTCACAGACTGGGAGAGACTGAGGAGAAGGCCTACCTGCAATGGAGGGTCCTGGATTGAATCCAGGAACTGAAAAAGAACATTACTAGAAACACTGGTGAAATTCAAATAACATCCATGGGTGTAGAGACTGTATCAATGCTAATGTTCACTTTTGATCACTGTAGTGGTGAAGCAGTAGAGGGCTATGAGGAAATTCTGCTGCTTTATTCTTTGCTGCTTTTCTGTTCGCCAAGATGGTGGAACACAAGTGCCAGCCCTCATATCACACTCCCAGAGACACTAACACAACAATATACAAATCATACAAACTAAAATGCCTTATAGAACTTCAGGAACCAGTTAAGAAGTCACAACAGCCACAGTCAGCATAAAACTGAGTACTGCTGCACTGGAATTAGGTAGGAATCCATTTCGCTCTACCTGCCACTCCCCCAAGTTGATAAACCTCAGCTCAGCTCCTCCCCAGGTGGAGGCACAAGGAGAAGAGCGAACACATGTCCAATGCTCAGGCTCTCCAGAGGGCTGCCCAAGGGACTAGTAAGTGCTAATGAAACCTGCACAGCTTGGATGCCCAAGTCAGTGACAGCAAGAGAGGGCAGGGCCACAGCAATTGCAGAGAGCCTGCTGTCCTGACCAGAGGCTGGGGAACTCAGCAACATCAGGAGAAGGCAACCCGCAAGTAAGAGAAGAGTGGGGCATGGGCATCCAGTCTGCTGGCATTCTAGAGAGCCATCAGAGGGAATGATATCTGCATGTCCTATTTAAAGGTGCTGATGGGAGAGTGACATACTAGATGTGCAGGTCACTGAGATGGAAGGAAAGATTGGCATATTTGCTATTGCAGCCCCAGAGGAACTTTGGTGCCACAAACAGATGCCAGAAAGATTAAGAAAACAAAAGATCCTGAAAAGGAAACTAGTTCTAAGCCGCAGATAGGTGTTCTGGATTCCTCGTCCATAAAATGAGGGGAAAATGGAACTCTGTCTGCATAAGAAAAGACTGTAGGAAAAATATTTTAAAAGTACTTTTATCTCTCAGAGAAGGCCATACATGGAATAGAACCCAAAATTTAAAAAATTTTAGTCCCCAACAATGACCAAAGACATTTGGTGTGACTTAAGCAAAATACTGAAGTGTAATAAGACAGAAAATCATTAATAAAAGAGTAACAAGAAAAGAACCAAGCTAAAAAGAAAGAAGAAAGAAAGAAAGAAAGAAAGAAAGAAAGAAAGAAAGCCCCTCTAAATAGAAAATCACATATAAAAGCAAAGCCCAGAAAAGTCACAAGCTCCAAAAAAAATTTCAGAGGGCCCCGGGATCTCTAACCAGGTTGACTGAAGCTAGTCCATAAAGACTAGAAGAGGTGGCTATTTTTCAAGTGCATAAAAGTAAGTTAAAAAAGAAAAAGAAAAAATATCACAAGGTACACAAGAAAACTTGGTCCAAATAAGAAATTTCTAAAAACCAACCCATAGAAACTGAGATCTACAAATTACCTGACAAGGACTTGAAAATAACTGAGACAGAAGCTCAGTGATTCAAAAGAGCAGACAGATGGACAACTAAACAAAATTAAGAAAGGCAAAAATAAAACAAGACTATCAGCAAAGAGATTGAAATGATAAGAAAAAAACAAACAAAAATTTGGGGGTTGAGGAATACTCAACTGAAAACTTCACTAGAGGGACTCAACAGCAAACCAAGAAAGAATCAGCAAGAACAAAAAGGGTCATTTAGAATTCCTGAGTCAAAGAAGCAAAAGCAAAAAAGGATATATTAGTCTCACTTAAGCAGATCAATATATGTATTATGGGGGTTCCAGAAGAAGATGAAAGAGAGAAAGGGAAGAATAGTTGGAAGAAATAATGACCAAAAACTTCCCAAATATGCAAAAAAGAATGGGTTTCTGCTATAGTTTGGATCTGAAATGTCCTCCAAGGACCCTAAAACCTTGTCTCTTCTTGGCTCTACTGGGAAGAGGTAGAACCTCTAAGGGGAGGGGCCAAGCTGGGCATCATGGTACAGGTCTATAATTCCAGCACCTCAACTCGGGAGGCTGAAATAGAAGGATTGCAAGTTTAAGCCAACTGGGCAACTTAGTGAGACCCTGTCTCAAAATAAAAAATAAAAAGGGCTCAGGATGTAGCTCAGTGGTAAAGCACCTCTAGTTCAGTGCCAAAAAGAAAAAAGGATAGACTAACAAGACAGAAAATGAATGAGGAAAACAGAGAAACTGAACAAGACTGTAGACCAACCGGAACTAACAAACACCAATCTACCCAACAATGGCAAAATATAAATTCTTCTCAAGCATACATAAAACATTCTCCAGGATACATTATGTTAGGTTACAAAACAAGTCTTAATAAATTTAAGAAGACTGAAACCATACGAAGAATCTTTCCCAACTGTGTTAACTTTCTGTTGCCATAACAAAATATGTAAGATAACCAAACTATAAAGATAAAAGGTTTGTTTTGGCTCAGTTTGGGAGGTTTCAGTCCATGACTGACTGGCCTCATTGCTTTGGGCATGTATGGTGGAGATCAGGACCTCATGTTTACCTCATGTTCAGGACAGAAAAAAGAAGAAAAGAAGGAGCTGGAGTCCCACAGTCCCCTCCAAGAGCATGTTTCCAGTGACGGGGCACCTCCTACTAGCTCTGCCTCTTACAGACTCCCCCACCTACCAATGGCACCACTCCATGAAACAACATTTAACACACAGATCCTGTGGGGACAATAAGATCCAAAGTACATGGCCGGGCATGGTGATGCATGCCTACAATCCCACCAGCTCGGAGCTGAAGCAGGAGGATCACAAGCTGGAGGTCAGCCCTAGCAACTTAGCAAGGCCCTAAGCAACTGAGTGAAACCCTGTCTCAAAATAAAACATAAAAAGGGCTGCAGATGTACCCCAGTGGTACAGCACTCTCAGGTTCAAAACCCAGTACCAAAAAAAAAAAAAAAAAAGAAAAAAAAATTCCAATTACAGCACCAACCCAATGAAATGAAGTCAGAAAATTAAGAGCAGTAGGAAAGTAGCAAAAAGTTCATAAATAGATGGAAATTAAACAACATTCTCTTGAACCAAGTACTGCTGGATAAAAGAAGAAATTTCAAGGTAAATTAGAAAACTGTTGGATACAAATGCAAATGAAAACACAACATACCAAATCTTATGAAAAAGAGCTGGGGTACAGCTCAGTGGTAGCACGTGAGAGGCCCTGGGTTCAATCCCCAGTATGAAAGAAAGGAAGGGAGGAAGAAAACTATGGGAAGCATTAAAAACATTACTAAGAGGAAAATTCACAGCAGATGCTTGCATTAAAAAAAAAGAGAAGCAATCTCATTAACAACCTAATTTTTCACCTCAAGGAAGCAGAAAAAAGAATAAACTCAACCAAAAACTAGCCAAAAGAAGGAAATAATAAAGATTATAGCCAAATTAGTCTCTTAAAAAGAAAGATAAAATTAACAAGGGCTTAGGTAAAGGAAATAATGCAGGAAGATTCTAATAATTAAAATCAGAAATGAAAGAGGAGACATGACTAATACCTTAAAAATTAAAAGAACTAGAAGAGACTACTAAGAAAGCCAACAAATGGGATAACTTAGAAGAAATGGACCTGCTCAGGTCCCTCCTCTTGGTCATGTTCATGACTGGTGTCATAAAAATGGCTACAAACTCCAGTGCATGAGAAGATCTCATTCAACAAGTTCAAATATGATGATGGAGAAAGAAAGTTCTATGAGCGGATGAACAGGACTGGTAAGCAAGCGCCTCCCATCAGAGCTCTGACAGGCCTGGTAGAAACCGCAGTGAGCTGGCTGTCTGGAAGCAGTCTGGAGGTGGAGAACCAGAACCTACACGACATGGTGCAGGATCTACAGAAGGCCATCTCCAGGCTGGAGACCCAGCTGAGCACCCTAGAGAAAAGCTCGCCCATCCACCAAGCCACAGACCAAGCACATGTCTCCCATGTGCCAAGTGGAGCCCCCAAACCAAGAAGGCAGCCACGCCTGCTGAGGACAAAGACGCGTCAACACCACAAGCTTTCAACAAGATCTGAGCTAACACACATTACATAGGCCCTGACAAGATTAAGGACTGATACCCAGGGGGAAGAAATGGATAAATTCTATTCAAGAGAGTACAAGAAGTCCTAGCCAGAGCCATGAGACTACAAAAAGTAATAATAGGCATCCAAACTGAGAAGTAAAATTATCTATGATCACAGATGATATATCTATGTACAAAACCCTAGACATTACACACTTACACAAACATATAATTCATAAATGAATTCAGCAAAGCTCCTTGACACAAATCAACACCCCCAAATCAGCTGCATTTCTTTAACAAAAAACAATGAAATTAAGGAAACAACCCCCTTTACAATAGCATCAGAAAAGAATAAATTATGAATACACTTAACCAAGATGGTAAAAACTTTTACACTAAAAACTATAAAACTTGGTGAAAGAAATTAAAGATGACATACATAAACTCCATGTTCATGGACTGGATGAGTTAATACTGCAAAAAAATCCATACTACCCAAGGAAATTTACAGATTCAATGCAATTTCTATCAGAATCCCAATGGAATTTTTTGCAGAAATAGAAAAAAAACCTAAAATTTATATGGAATTTCAAAGGATCCCAAATAGCCAAAACAATTTTTAAAATTATGAACAAAGATGGAGACCTCGACATCCTGACTTCAAAACATATTTCAAAATTATAGTGATCTGAACAGTATTGTTTAAACATAAAGACAGAATAGACCAATGGACTCTAAGATGTATAATAGATATTAACATAAAAGCTAAGATATAAACACTAATTAAAACCATGAGATGCCACTGCATACCTATCAGTTTGACTAAAATTTAAAACCCCAAATGTTGGTGAGTTTGCAGGTAACTGAAATTTTCATACACTGTGGGTGAGAATATACAATGAAACAGCCACTTTGTAAAATCATTTAAAAAACTATTTGGTTGTTTGTTTAAAACTAAACAGGAGTCTACTTTATTCCTTCACAAGTAGGTTTCTATTTAAGAGAAAGGAATACATACATCCACCAAAAAAAAGACCTAAAAACAAGTGTTTATAGAGAAGGATTAATAATAGACAAACCCAGTAATAGCAAAGCACCCTCCCATGGGAAAGTCACTGTGACGTACTCACCCACTAGTCAGCAATAAGAGATGTACAATAAACAAATAACAGCATTATGCAAACTGAAAAAAGCCACATGCAAAAGATCACTACTATGACTATGTTCATATAAAATTCTCAAAAAAGTGATAGCCATACCATACAGTACTATTCAACATAAATTACCAACATACACAACAGATAAATCTCAAAAGTATAATGCTGAATAAGAAAAGGCCCTTAAAAAGCATATATTGTGCCCAGAGGCTCGGGAGGCTAAGGCAAGAGGATCGCTAATTCAAAGCCAGCCTCAGCAAAAACAAGTCACTAAGCAACTCGGTGAGACCCGGTTTCTAAATAAAGAATACAAAATAGGGCTGGGGATGTGGTTCAGTGATCAAATGCCCCTGAGTTCAATTCCCAGTACCCCAAAAAAAAAGTATATATTGTGTGACTTTATTCATATGAAAATAAATCTATCTGGGGAAAAAACCCCGAACTGATTACCTCTAAGGGGCTTACAAGCAGCAATTAATTGAGAAAGGTGGAGGGAGCTTTCTAGGATTATGATAATGTTCTATATTTTGACAGGTAGGTACATTTGTTCAAAGCTCAGCAAATGTATGCTTAGAATTTGTATATTTCATTATACATAAATTTTACTTCAAAACAAAAAAAGTTTTTGTTTTTGAAAGAAAAAATATATAAAGGAACGGAGTTCTATGATAAGAATGTTGAAGTATTTCAAAAGAAAGTATACTGATTTCTTAAATTACAAATGATACAAACCTGAGGATGAACAGATAAATGGACAGAATGTGATAAGGTAAACAAAATGTTAACAGTAATATGTAGGTGGTGGATATATAAAAATTCACTGTAAAACTATTTCAATTTTGCTATATGCTTGAAATTTTTCATAATAGTATCTTAGAAAAATATCTATGGGCTATATTAGAAATAGTAATTACAAAACTAATTCACAGACCTACACACTTTTATCCATAGAAATTAAACACAAATAGAAGTAAAATCCAGCTCAAAAAATTTGAAAACAATAACAAACAAAAATAAAGCACAAGAAATGATGAGAATAAAAGAATTACCAAGGTAGATAAAATAGAAGACTTAATTATCAAAATCAATTTCTTTAAAAAATTAACAAACTAGAAAATTTACCAGTTATTTTAAATTAGAACATATAAACTTACAAAACAATGACAAGAGGAAAACAGCAACTGAAACAGAAGAAAAGTGAATTTTAGGGTTGCGGATATAGCTCAGTTGGTAGAGTGCTTGCCTCGCATGCACAAGTCCCTGGGTTCACTCCCCAGCACCACAAAAAAAAGGGGGAAAAAAAGTGAATTTTAACTCATTAGCAAATTACTCTATCAACTAGGCAGATAAATTATAAAATCCATATAAAAAGAATAATGTACAGAAAAATTACCTAAATTCAAAATTAATTCTACAAGAAATAGTTCAAACTGACCAGTATCTGTTGAAGAAATAAAGTTAGCAATTAATTGCTCAACCAAAAACATCATGCCCAGATGGTTTCATAAATCTACCAAAACATCAAAGACCAGATAGTCCCAATGGTCCACAGTTGTTCAGAAACATTAAAAATGAAGGAAGTTTCCTAATTCTCTTTTTGAACCAAGGATAATATTGATACCTAAATCTGATAGATGGAGTATAAAAAAGAAAATAAACAGACCAATGTCATATGCAAATACTGATGTAAAAGTACTAAACGTAAAAATTAGTGAACAGAATTCTGTAACGTATGTTATGGTTTAAATGTGGTATTCCCCCAAGAGCTCATGTGTGAGATAATGCAAGAGAGTTTAGAGGTGAAATGATTGGGTTATGAGAGCATTAACCTAATCAGTACATTAATTCACCTGAATGGATTAACTGAGTGGTAAGTGTGTGCAAGTAGGACGTGGCTGTAGGAGGTAGGTCAATTGGGGGCATGCCTTCAGGGTTCATATTTTGTCTCTGGTGAACAGAGAGCTCTTTGCTCCTGGTTGCCTGAGCTGCTTTCCTCCTCCATACCCTTCCAACGTGATGTGCTGCCTCACCTCAGGCCCAGAGCAATGGAGTCTATGAACTGAGCCTCTGAAACTGTGAGCCCCAAATAAACTTTTCCAACTCTACACTATCTTGTCAGGTCTTTTGGTCACAGCAGCAAAAAAGCTGACTGAACACCATATTAAGAAAACAATACACCAAGATCAACAGGGATTTATTCCAGAAATGCAACGTTATTTCTTTAAAACATTAGGTCCAAAGTTTTCAATTCTGTGAATTTCAATGTAATTGACAAGTACATTGTCATTACATTGTACATTAAAATAGGTGAGAAATCATCATCTGCAGATTATATGATTTATTACCATTAATAATAACATTAAAATTACTATTATCACTCATCATTCACCTATTACTTTTCTCAAAAGAACAGAACTCTAAAAATGTAAAGGTATATTTCAAAGTTAACATAAGTGGTATATTTGTTACTCAGTTTGTTTTTTAGGTATTCCACATGTGTGACAATGGGACATAAGGGGTTTCATAGCTCTAAGGGGGAAAAAACACATGATCTTTCCACAGATGATGAAAAGGCCTTCAATAAAATTCAATATCCATTTCTGGGGGCCAGGGGAGGAAGTGATGGACCCTTTCTTAACAGAACAGGAATAAACTCTTCAATCCTACAGCCAGTGCATCTCCTAATGGGAACCCTGTAGATATTTTCAGAAAAATCAGGCATAACATCTCCAGGGCTATCCAACATTGCACGGAGGCACAAGCCAAGGCAATGAGGCAGGAGAAAACAAACAGAAAGATGAGGATTAGGAAGGAAGGAAAACCATTCCTACCTGCAGAGGGTATGGCACATCCTGGAGAACCAACTATAAAACTGAAACAATGAAAGAACTGAGTAGCACAGCAGGATAAGAGAAGAACAAGTTACAGATTATATGTACAGGAAACCCCATTTAAAATAGCAGTAAGAAGATGAATTCTTTGGAATAAACTTAGCAAGACATAAATGAAACTTTATATGAGGAAAACATTAAAATACTCTTGAAATAAGAAGCAAAACCCCAGACTCTGTTCTGAAATACAACAGCTCAACATATAAAGATGTCAGTTCGCCTTAATCTACAAGCATGATAAAATCCCAATAAAAACACCAATAAACTGTGTGAATAAAAATTAATTAATTAATTAATTAATTTTAAAAATACCAATGAGTTTTTGTAATGGACCTAGATGAGCTAATACCAAAGTTTATATGAAAAAATAAAGTTGATATGAAAAACATGGAAAAAAGAAAAGCTAAGAGAAGAGAAAGAGAATATCCCTACCCAATACTGAATGTACTATCAAGTCTACCTGTTTCTAAGTGAGGTCCTGTGACTGAATGGACAAGACCAGAGAACCCTTATAGACCCACATGAGATACATACACACATAGAAATGCATGATGTTATAAAAGGGTATCACAAATCACTGGAACAAAAATGGACTTCTTAATAAATAGGGACATGACAAAAGTCAATGGTAAAATGAGAAAAGCAAACCTATGCCTCACATTATACACAAGAATAAATCAAAATATATAAAAGAACTAAATGAAAAATGAAACCAAACAAATATACCAGAAAAAAGAAAATCAGTGAATTCCTCTATGCCTGGATTTAAGGAAAACTTTCTGTATTGTATGCCCTGGATACAGAGAAAGATACAATGAAAGAAGAGAGTAACAAGTCTGACCACACAAAAGAAGGATACCAGGCCTGTTGGTGCATGCATGTAATCCCAGCAACTCTGGAGGTTGAGACAGGAGGACTGTAAATTTGAGGCCAGTGTTAGAAACATAGTGAAGCCCTGTCCCAAAATTTAAAAAAATAAAAAGGGTTGGGGATGTAGCTCAGTAGAATAGTACTCTGGATTCAATTCCCAGTGCCAAAAAGAGAGAGGGGGAGGGAGAGAGAGAGGATTTTACATGACAAAAAATACTATTAAAAGTCAAAAGAATTGAAAAACCATAAAAAAAAAATTGGCCTTATGCATCACAGCTAAGGGCTAATATCTCTCATAAATAACTCTTAAAAACTGAAGGAAAAAGACCCAAAACACAAAGGACATCAGCAGAAAATACACACACATACACACACACACACACACACACACACACACGGCCCTTAAACATATATAAAGATGTTCAAATTCAGTTATGATAAAAAATAAAATTGGAAATTAAAACTACTCTAAAATACCAATTCTCGTGTATCAGATCAGCAAACATTTAAAAGTATCACAACACAAGCTGTTGGTGACACTGTGGGAAAACAGACTCTCACATAACTGGAAGGAATTTAGCAACTTCTAACAAAACTACAAACATACCTTTGATCCAGAAATCTGACTTCTGGGAATCTCCCAAGAAGGATCACACCCAATAGTTAAAAATATTCACGGGCTAGGTTATTCACAAAAGCTCTTTGGTAAAGTAGTGTGGAGATTCCTTAGAAAACTTGGAATGGATCCACCATTTGACCCAGCTATCCCACTCCTTGGCCTATACCCAAAGGACTTAAAATCAGATTACTACAGTGATGCAGCCACATCAATGTTCATAGCTGCTCAATTCACAATAGCTAGATTGTGGAACCAACCTAGATGCCCTTCAATAAATGCACAGATAAAGAAACTGTGGTATATATACACAGTGGAATATTACTCAGCCATAAAGAAGAAAATTATGACATTTGCAGGTAAATGGATGATGTTGGAGACTGTCATGCTAAGTGAGATTAGCCAATCTCAAAAATCCAAAGGTCAAATGATCTCTCTGATAAGTGAATGATGATGCATAATTTGAGGTGGAAGGGAGGCAAGGATGTAGGAAGGATAGATTGCATAGAGGGAGGGGAGGGGTGGGGTCAGGGTGGGGGGTAATAATAACAACAAAATGAGACAGACGTCATTGCCCTGTGTACAGGTATGAATGCACAGATGGTGTGACTCTACTGTGTGTACAACCAGAGAAACAATAACTGTACTCCATTGTGTACAATGAATCAAAATAAATAAATTTTAAAAATAAAAAACAAAAATAAAACAAAACAAAACAAAATAAAATAAAATAAAATAAAATAAAATAAAATAAAATAAAATAAAATAATGGCCATATCTTTACTGTGCCTTCCTAGGTGGTGGCTAAACTTCAACACAAGCACACAATAGGGTACGAGCAACAATAAAGTAAGATCTGCACTCTGATGTGGATTTCCAATACACATCTGAAAACAAAGGAAGCAAAGTACAAAGAACACTCACATTTGCCACAGATGATGATACTCATTCATCTAAAACAAAACATGGGAGAAGAAGCCACAAATACTGGTGGCAGAGGGGAAGGGAGAAACGAGACAGAAGGAAAAAGATGGAGTGTGCTTCCCTGGGTGCACTTTCTAGTATAGTGGTGTTTTCTGAAACCATGTTAATGATTCATGTACTAAAATAAATAGAGTGAAACAAAGTCAAAAAGTTTAGGGGTATAAAAAATGAAATATAAACACAAACAAATGAACCTAACTCTTTCCAAATGAAGAAACTAACCATATTGAAAAAACAGATGAGGACCAGCTACAGAATTGTATATACTCAAGGTACAGACTAAAGTTATACAAACTATTTAAAGGTCAGAGGTACATCAGAGGTAAAATGGGTGCTGGGGTATATGAGGTCCTGGACTCCAGCCCCAGCCTCACACACACACAAGAAAGTATAATTTCTAAGCTTCTTTTTCATAGCGATATATATTAGCAATTCTGAAACTGCTATCTGTATTCTATAATTGTGCAACTAAGTAAATATACTATGGAATAGGAGAGGCTTCTCACTATTGGAGAAAGAAGGTACACGTCACAATTTGAATACTTCAAGAAGAACATAAAAAGTTATATTAAAAAGCACAATTGTCCAATAACTCCTAAACTCACCTGTGGAAACCAGTCATTTGACTTCTCACCTCCTGCCATTCCTCAGGCACACTTCATCTTTAAATTATTTTGTATATATTTAACACCAAAGTGTTCTAGAAGTACTTGACTTGTTCATCTGAAATCACTGTTTTCTATTAAAAAGAAATCAATAGCACACCTTCATATTTAAAATCATATACAATGCTCTGAAAAATTCACTACTTTCATTTTCTATATCTAAATTAAAGCATTGATTAAACTGTTCAAGGAATGAGTAGTTTAATTTTCTTGTTAAACCAAGGTTAATCCAGAAACTCACTTAGTTTAAGCACTTTGAAGAATAAATTTCTAATTAATTTTCCAAAATAATGGCATAGGGCATGAATAATGTAATTTCTCAAAATGTAAGACTCTTCAGTGTGTCTAGATTATTTAGTTATTACAGTTAAATGTAGACCACAATATTGATACAGGAAGTTGAAAAACAGTGGCTTTAAATAAACTTTCTTCATACACAGAATGAAGACAGTCCAAAAGGTACAAGCTCAATCAGAGGTGTGCTGGATTATCTACTGTGGGCTCAGCTCAAGAACTTTCTTACACTGCCAAGGAAAAGAAAGTGACTACACTTCCCAATCCCCAGGGGCACTGCAGTAGGCACCTGGGCAAGGATGCTTCCAGATGAGCACTGTGCCACAAAGGGAGGCAGCTAAGACCTCCACTGACTGCTGAGAAAACAACCAATGTCCAGCTTCAGGCTGAAAGAGCAGTGAGCTGCCCTAAGGTCAGTCCCTGAACCCTCACAGAGGTCATAAGCCTCTCCCTGTGGAAAAACCTTCACACTTGGAATTAAGTGGCTTTTTTCCTAACCAACTGGATTCTACTCATGCAGCCTATGTGAAAGTACTCTATAAAATTTTTTAAAAAATCATAAAAAACACAACGTTATTTCTGTTCCAATAGGAAATTTTGACTGAAGTTGCTTTCTGGTAATCAGTCTCTAATTTAGACAAATAAGTGCCTCCAAAATAAATTCTTCCTTCTACATATCAATAAAATAAAACTTTCCCTTATGGAAAAAACATCAGTTCCCTACCTAACTTCAATTCCTCAATTAATCGCTCAGTCAATGCATTTTTACTGAGCAAGGGATTAACCAAGAGAGTCCCCTACAAGAGAGTTCCCTAGAAGAGAGTATTCCCTACAAGAGTTTGTCAAAGAAAAGATGATGGCAAACGTTTGGAATAAAGAACATGCTCAATTCAACAAAGCTTGCAACTCTGGAGAACAAAGCTATATAAAACAGAGTGGTTTATATATGGAATGTTTTAAAAAGTGGGGGAAATAAAGGCCAAATAATAAAAAGCCAGGAAAGTTAAACACGTGGACTTTACTGATATTATCCAACTTCAGATTCATAGAATTATATTTTATGCCTAGATAACAAAATTGGGCTGCTAATGTACATCTCCAATCAGAACCTAATAGTATGCAGAACTAAGCCAAGAGAAGAAACCATCTTTTATTTTTTTGGCAGCACTGGAGACTGAGCCCAGGGCAGGCACACTAAACATACTAAGCAAGCACTCCACCACTGAACCCCAGTCCTAGAAACCAATCCTTTTAAAATACTGCTCTTCTCCTTTTTCTATCTCAAGATTTTCCTGTTCAAAAGTCCTCAATGATTTCTAAGCACCTACTTTGATCAAGTCACTCAATTCCATAGTCCCTACCCAATTCTGCAGTATTTTCTACCACTGTCAAAAATGTACCACTCTATAAAAACATTGTTCTCTGTTCGGCCATTGAGCAAGGCTACCAAATGCAAGAGGAGATACCTCATGCATTCGTCTGTCCAGGTTGCAATGACAAAATGACATAGATTAGGTAATCTATGCCGGGCGTGGTGGCGCACACCTGTAATCCAAGCGACTCCGGAGGCTGAGTCAGGAGGATCTAGAGTTCAAAGCCAACCTCAGCAACTTAGCAAGGCCCTACGCAACTCAGTGAGACCCTGTCTCTAAATAAAATACAAAATAGGGCTGGGGATATGGTTCAGTGGCCGAGTGTCCCTGAGTTCAATCCCCAGTTTAAAAAAAAAAGGAAATTTATTTTCTCAGTTTTAGGGACAGAAATCCAAGATCAAGGTGCCAGGGCTCGCTTCTGTCTTATAAACAGCAGCCTTTTCTCCCTATCTTCATATGGCCTCCTCTGAGGGCAAACAGAATGATCTCTCTCTTCCTCTTCTTACAAGGCCACCCGCCCTATCAGATTAAGATCCCAACATTACAACCTCATGTAACTTGACCTCCACAAAAGCTATTTCTTCAAATAGAGTCACAATAGAAGATGAAGCTTCAAAAAATGATTTCTGGACGACACAAATAATCAGTCCATAAAATGCCATGTTATTTCTGAGTCTAGAACTAATGAGGTTCTGCAGCTTCTGCTCTTCCGTTCTTCCACCATAATATGAAAAAGCCCAACCTAGCCTACTAGAGAATGAGAAGCTACATGCATCTCCACCAACAGCCAGAACCAAATGCCAGGTGTACAATGGCAGACCGTTACATCAGACCACCCAGTTCCAGTCAAGCCATCAGATGATGACAACTGCATGAGCGGCTCCAGGTGAGACAAGCAGAAGTACCAACTGAGGTCAGTCAAAATGGTAGAAATTATGAAATAAATGAGGGTTGCATGAAGTCACTAAATTAGGAAGTAGCAATAAATACCAGTAAGACATACCTTCTTGTTCTGCTTTTTGACCTAGATCTCTGAACTCTATAGGATTTCCCTCTACCCCTTGAACGACTTCTACTTCGTTTTCTTCTCGAGCCATAAGAAGAGCTACTGCTTGACCGATGTCTGCGTCTGAAATAAAATAAAGTCAAACATCATTCCTGTAAAAAGTATCTGTTATGGGCATTAGGGAAACATCTAGATTCCAAAGGATCATCTCATTTTTATTGTCTCACTCTGTCCTTGAAGCAAATAAATTAAAATGTTACTTTTCTATAGTCAGATGACTGGTTCATAATGGAGGAATCTGATAAGCTAACATTATGGGCTGGAAGTAGCAAACTACCTTCTCAGATATCATCCAATAACAAGGTACATGGACTACACTAGTTCACTTCTACTTGCTTATAAAGAATACATGAAGGATGGGAAAACCTTGATTAGACACATGATTAGATCCCTTTGAGTTGTGACTTCACTCTCATAAATATGTACTAAAAGAAAAGTATTTATCCAACAAAATTAAAAATAAAAAAATATGAACACTACAGAATGTCACCCTCACTGGGCACAGTGGCACCCCCTGTAACCCCAGCAATTCAGGAGGCTGAGGCATGAGGATCACAAGTTTGAGGCCAGCCTGAGAAATTCAGTAAGACCCTGCCTCAGAATAAAAAATGAAAGGACTAGGGATATAGCCAGGGTAGAGCACCCTTGGGTTCAATCCCCAGTACAAAAAAAAATTTTAAAGTTGCCCTCATTACTGTATAAATAAAAATTATGAAAATCACCTTCTGTCATAAGAATGTGAACGTGGCTGAAGGTCTCTAGACCAAGATCTCGACTTTGATCTTGATTTCCTCCCTCCTTTCTTTCGGCTGTAAGTTCTACTATCTGAAGAACTGCTTGAAGATGACCGTCTACGGTGTTTCTTTTTTCTCTTGCTTCTGCTCTCCTCTTCAGTATCTGATGACCGGCGTCCCATTTCTATAAGCTGAAATTCAAAGAAAATTATTTCTAACATAGAGGCACAATTAGTGAAGTTCAACATACAAATTGTTAAACAACTTTTTAAAAATAAAATAAAATTTTTAAAGAAGGTGTCACTGTGTTGCCCAGGCTGATCCTCAAACTCCTGGGCTCAAGCAATCCTTCTGCCTCAGCCTTCTGGGTAGCTGGGACTACAGGCTTGTGCCACCACTACTTTATAAAAAACAAATTTTTTTGGTACCTGGGATTAAATCCAGGAGTGCTTAACCACTAAGCCACATCCCCAGTTCTTTTTTTTTTTTTTTTTTTTTTTTTTGAGATGGGGTCTTCCTAAATTACTTTGGGCCTAAGTTGCTGAGGCTAGCCTTGAACTTGCATTTCTCAGGCCCCAGTCTCTCAAGATGCTGGAATTATAGGCAGCACCACCCTACCGGCTTACTTTGTAAAAAATTTTAAAGGTACATTTGAAGAAAAATTTTTAAATGTGCCTAGCTTCTTAACAAGACATGAGGAGAAACAGCTCTACTACAATCAATACAATCTTCTAGGACATCAATGAACCTCTTTTACAATTTTTGAACAATTTAAATTTGCCACTAGTTTTAGTCAGCCTTTTTGCTGCTATGACTTAAACAATTAATTAGAACAATTAATAAACAAATAATCAGAACAATTGTAGAGAAAGAAAAGTTTATTTAAGAGTTCATGGTTTCAGAGGTCTCAGTCCAAATACAGTCAGTTCCATCATGGCAGAAAAATATGGCAGGAAGAAGCAGCTCACATGATGAACAGAAGGCAGAGAGACTCCACTTGCCAGATACAAATATATACCCAAAGCCACACCCATAATGCCCCACCTCCGCCAGCCACACCCTCCCTGCCTTCAGTTACCATTCAATTCACTGACTGGATTAAGGCTCCTGTAACCCAATCATTTCTTCTCTGAACCTTCTTGCATTGTCTCACACATGAGCTTTCGGGGGATACCTCACATCCAAACCAGAACACCACTAGATGGGCATGGTGGGGCAAGTCTGCAATCCCAACAACTCCAGAGGCTGAGGCAGGAGCATCACAAGTTTGAGACCAGCTTCAGCAATTTAACAAGACCCTATCTCAAAACAAAATTAAAAAGATCTGGGGATGTATGTAGATCAGAGGTAAAGCACCCCTAGTTCAATCCCCAGTACCAAATAAATAAATAAATTTCCCTCAAAATTTTTCTAATGTCTCTCAAAAGAGTCAAACCTGAAAACAATTGATTGTATCAATTTTATGATATTTTAAATTGCACTTATCATTAAATATGACATTGTTTGGTAACTGACCACCAACTCTCTACTTTTTTACCTTCCCTGAAGACGAGATACTTGAGTACCTTGGAGCTACATTTCTTTTGAGAATTCTAAATTTTTTTAAAAATTTTTTTAGATGTTGATGGACCTTTACTTTATTTGTTTATTTATGTGGTGCTGAGAATCGAACCCAGTACCTCACATGTTAGGCAAGCGCTCTACCACTGAGTCACAACCCCAGCCCGAATTCTAAATTTTCAAATGGATGACCTCATCAGTCATCAACACTGCACTGTAATCATTTCACTTGTGAAATCTGGAAAAGGAAACACTAACTGACATACCAAAGCTGGTGCAGTTAGTGTTAAGTCAGTCAACTCTCACACCATGGCTAGTACCTAGATAGAGCAATGGTGTAAATCCTTCAGAAAGCTTTCAAACAATTTATAAAAAGCCTTTAAAATATGGATACCTGTTTGATAGCCAGACTGTACCTTTGGAAATATACTTGGAAGATATTTTAGAGAAAGATATATTCATGAAGCTTTGCCTTATTACATATGTGAACTAAAAAAAAGTACATATGAATAAGAATAAAAATTGATAATATGTAAGTGATGAAATATATTTCATGTTTTTCTTTTTTGAAATCTATTTTATGTAATGTTTGTATAATTAGTATACAGAGAAAAAACAAAATTAGAACCTAAGATTTTAAATTTAGCAATTAACTTAGCTAATAAGTAGTGTACCTGTCTTAATTTAAAGTTAAACTCTAGATTCTCTTGCACAATACTATTTTTTTATTTAAATAGCTATTAGCTATCCAGTCATAAAAAAGCAGGATCCAGCCAGGCACCTGTAATCCCAGCAGGAGAAATACAAGTTCAAAGCCATCCTGAGCAACTTAGAAAGACTCTGTCTCAAAAATAAAAAATAAAAAGGGCTGAGGACGTGGTTCAGACAAGCCAGCCCTCCATGATCCCAATACAATACCAGTTACTTCTTAGGCCTAATTCAAAACTTTAAGCTATTTACCTAGAGCCACAATTAAGGATTTGAAATATAGCTCTGAACCTCAAGTTAACTGAGGTATAACAATTTTTAACACAACACTGCGCAAACTTGATTTTGAAATTTTCAGTCATTAATATACTTAAGCCAGTTTCCTCACTGAAACATGAAACTGATTTGGGTAAGAGATCACTGTGATCCTCTCCAGCTCTAAAATAACATGATTATGAAATTATATGAATATACAATATAAATATGTACATACATAAAGTATATATCTACTTTTTCCTTTTTTACTAGGGATTAAACCCAGGGGCACCTTTCCATTGAGCTACAACTCCACATCTCCAGCCCTTTTTTCCTTCTTTTCTCTTCTCTTCTTTTCTTTTCTGAGACGGGGTCTTATTAAGTTATTGAGAATCTCATTAAATTGCCAGGACTGGCCTAGAACTTGCAATCCTCCTGCCTCAGCCTCAGACACAGGCATTACATGCATGCACCTCCATACCCAGCTAGTACATATCTACATATATTTAAACATGTGTACATATCCATTCATACATTATATATCCATAGTTACATTACACATGATATCTACATATGTACCCATGTATATGTATATATTTTTAAAATTCAACCATTAATATTACCACCAGTGGTTATAATAATCTCAGTTTTCTTATTTCTTAGTTTTACCTTTCTTTTTTTTGTTTTCACCTTCAGGAACTTGAGAATTTTCTTTATCCATGAGTAACTATTTAAATTAAGATAACATTGTATTATCCTCTACTACCTTGCTTTAAAAAATGGAATAAGATTAAAGAAATAAAAAAGTACAAATTCACAAGGATAGAGAGACTAGAAGAGGAAACAACAGGAACAGTAGGCAAGATGTGTCAACAAATTTTTAGCAAATGAAAAACAGATGGAGGATTGAGAGTTCAGAAAGCTGAATACCAAGCAACTGCAGAGTCTTCCAAGAAAAAATTCAATTCACATAGCAAGATTCAAGAAGAATGGGAACTTGAGACACCATATACCCCAACAGGCACAATGAGTCAAGAAGCTAAAAACAGGGGAACTGACTCCATTTCTGTAAAAGAAACAGTTCCCTAGATTTCTTCTCCCTTTTCTGCCCAGCCAGGTGATTTCTCTTCCCCAAACACCAGCAGCAGAGGAAGGTTTTGTTTATTTGTTTATTGTTTGTTTGATGTGTTTTGAAGGGGGCCAATGTTGCACAAGGTCCAAGGGCTCAGTAAAAAGGTCAGAATGATGCCAAACTAAAAAAGTTCCAGGAGTGAAGCCTGCACCTGATGGTAAAAGCTACAGCCCCCAGCAGCCCATGGATGAGAGCCCTGAAGCCAGGGCATCCTGGGAATGAAACTAGAGGGCTCTTTTTTTTTTTTTTTTTTTTTTTGGAACCAGGGATTGAACTCAGGGACACTCGGCCACTGAGTCAGCTCCCCAGCCCTATTTTGTATTTTATTTAGAGACAGGGTCTCACTGAGTTGCTTAGGGCCTCGGTAAGTTGCTGAGGCTGGCTTTGAACTCGAGATCCTCCTGACTCAGCCTCCCAAGTCGCTTGGATTACAGGCGTGCGCCACCACACCCAACTTAGAGGGCTCTTTTCTGCAAAGACTCAGCAGTGCCTGGCTCAAGGTATTTAAGAGCATGAGGGTTCCCTGAAGACAATACCCAGCCCCATTCAACAACTCTATAACACAGCCCACAGACACCAGTCCAAACCTTCAGCATTTTCCTGTAAACTCATTTTCTGTAACTTTTGAGTGAATATACAACAAAAGATAACCACACAAGTGAGGAAAGTCATTAGTATAAAAGACAAAGGTAGGCAGTATAGCTCAATGGCAGAAAGCATACATAGGGTGCATAAGGCCCAAATTCAATCCCCAGAACCAAAAATAAAAAATAAATAAAGGACAAAAAATAAGCTGGGTGCCATGGCACATGCCTATAATCCCAGTGGTTCAGGAGACAGGAGGATTGTAAATTCAAAGCCAGCCTCAGCAACTTAGCCAGATCCTGTCTCAAAACAAAAAATAAAGGGCTGGGGATGCAGCTCAGTGGTTAAGCAACCCTGGGTTTAATCCCTAGTACCAAAGGGGTGGAGGGGGAAGGATGACAAACAAAACAATTCAGACTAAACTGAGAACGGACACACAAAAAAACTTCAAGAACAAAAATTATAATCAATATCCTCAGAAACATATAAAATGAGCCTGTGAACAAGAACAGGCAGAAGGCAGAACGTTCACAGAACAGGAGAGAGCTTGAAACTAAATGATACACAAAGGAGGTAAAAGAGGGTCAAACTAGGAGGTCCAATACCCAACTGATACTCATTCCATAAAAAGAACAGGGAAAAGAGAATATCCAAAAATTAAACCCGAAGAATTTCCAGAACTGAAAGACATGCACTGCCCTAAGTCCCCGGAACAATGAATTTTTCAAAAAGACATACACAAGGCATATCTTATAAAAAATTCATAGGCCAAGCTGAGTGTGGCTCAGTGGTAGAGGGCTTATTTAGTATGCATGAGGCCCTGGGTTCACTCTCCAGCACCACATAAAGAAAAAGAAAATTCAGACACCAGGAAACAAAGAAGACACCAGAAATTTCCAAAGAGAAAAAGAGTGGGGCGAAAATAATAAAAGGCACTGGGCTCTTCAAAGGAAATAGTGGAAACTCACCAAAACAATGAAAGAAAATGAGTTTTAACCTAGACTCTTTATCTAGTCAAATCAAGAGTCCAGTATGAGTTTACAGGGCATTTTTAGAAATGCAAAGACTCAAAATTACACCTCACACTCACCTTTCTTCAGTATGCTCCACCAAAAGGGGAGGGTAAACTAAACAAAGACAATGCAGACTCAGAACACAGGTGATCTAGCACTGAAGGCAGGGAAGGACAGGAAGATGGCAACTTGGGTGTAAGGGACACATCAGTAAACAAGAGACCCATGTCCTTGCCCTCAAGGGGCTTATGTTCTAGTGAACCAGCAACTCTCAAAATGGGGCCTGAAGACCCTTACATGTTCTTACCACCCTTTCAGGGGTCCAAGAGGCCAAAGCTGTTTTCATTTTAATACTGTGTTGACTTTTACACTTTTACTGACATCTTAGCACAAATCAAGGCAGAGGGATCACGCTACACCGTAGTCAGTCCATCCACTGCCACAATCCCAGGAAAAAGGAAAGGAAAGGAAGGACAATGTCAATTAAGAATGTCCTTGGTGAAGGAGTAAAAATCATTAATTTTATCATATTTAATCCTTAGGTATACATCTTTTTCATATTCTGTGTGATGAAATGGGAAATACACTCAATTTTTGTCACACCTTGAAGAATGATTAAGTCACTGTATCAAGAAGGGATACTTATGCATCTGAACTGCAAGCCCAACTAGCTGCTTTTATTTATCTTTAACTATTGTATTAAAGAACTAACAAATTACGATTATTCAGACTTGAGTGCTTGGCAAACTTTCTCAAAATCACTGAACACTTTAAGGAAAAGTAACAGTATTTGTTGCCAATAATTACATTCAAGCTCTCAAGCAAAATTATGAATTCTGGATAACTTATATCTGCCTCCAAGAGAATAAAGGCTCCCAGGTTAGATTTCTCTCATAAGATTCACAGTCACGTTAAGTATGATATACAATAAAGGTTGTCAACATTTGAAAGATATAACTAAATCAGTGAATCAGCATCTTCTACCTACCCAGTGCCTGCCACAAAAGCATGCATAGGTAAGATTCATTCACAGTGCACGACAGACCATAAAGGTTAACATACCAGAGTAAGAAAAGTTCATTGCTGTTTCAAATGCGACATTACAGCCAACCATGTGTCAAGTTTTGTGGTAGTATCAAAAAAAGCAGTTATCTGAAAAGGCTATGAAAACACTTATCTCTTCCGACTACGTATCTGTGTGAGGTTGGATTTTCTTCATATACTTCAATCAAAGCAACTTATCGCAACAGACTGAATGCAGAAGCAGACAAAATAATCCAGATTTAGTGTCTTCTATGAAGCCAGATGCTACAGATTGCAGAAAGGGAAAATAATACCATTTTTCTTACTGTGTTTTGCTTTGAAAATAGTTATTTTTCATATCAAATGTTACAATGTAATGGGTGTATTACTTTAATTCATAAACATTTCCAAAATTTGTTTTAATTACTAATAAAATACATATTTACAGATATTACCAAATGAATAACACTTCTAGAAATTCTCAACAATTTTTAAAAATGTAAAAGGATCCTAAGACTAAAAAGTTTGAGAACAACTGTTCAAAGTCACCCATAGTCATCGCAGTCTCCACTTCCTCCTTCTTATTACATCCCTGCATATGACATGCAGTAGAAAAAAAAATAAAGAAAAGCATCCAACTAAATATCTTTCTGATGACCAAAAAAGAGAAAAAAATCAAGAGAAGGGGAGTTAGACTTATCTGATTACAAACTACGTAGCTCCATGGCTCATCCATGGCTGGGACAGGGTGACTACCTTTAACCCAGAAAAGTTCAGGAAAGATATGAAGACACTTTCTTAGAGGAACAAAATATACACTGGATGAAATTCCTCTGCCACAAAACTACAAGTACTTGTTCAAGTGACACATTTATATTTTAGAGAAATTACACTTAAGTATAATGAAGCTCAGTAAGAGAAAAAAGTCGGCTTACAAAGACAGAAATTGTAGCCAAGTTCACTTATTCAGAAAAGAAACGGAATACTAACAGCAAGTTTGAGGTGGATCCCAAAATGGTCTTAAATGACAGGTACTGAGTTCCTACTCGTACTCTCAATACATACTTACTCCTAGCTTCCCATATCATTAGCACAGAACTGAATACCCTTGCTCATTCAGTCATGGTGATCGACTTGCGTTACACAGTCCTAGTGAGGAAGAACTCTTCACACTTAACTCCACTGGCAAGGTGCAATGCATGGAGGACACAGTAACAGCTCTTTATGGTAAAGACAGGAGGAACTGATCACAGATTTTCAGCAGTCCCACAAGCAGACAATTTCAATCTACCTGCAAGTGGAGAAAAAACCAGGGACAGAACTCTGACAGCTCTTGGTTTTCTGTTCTCACTCTGGTTCTTCCTAGTTTTAGCCTCATGGTTGCAAATCTCACCCAACCACTCCTGCTACAGAAATGAAGTCATAGCAAGTCATGACCAAAGAACAACTCACAAAATCACCTTAGACAACAGTTTACAAATGTATGTTATCATAAAGTTGTGACTGAAAACATGAAGCCTAGCCATGGCCATTCAAGAAAAGACAACTAGCCCGTGCTGCTGGCGCATGCCTGCAATTCCAGTGACTGGGGAGGTGGAGACAGGAAGATCACAAATCCGAGGTCAGCCTAGGCAACTTGGCAAGACCCTCTCTCAAAATTAAAAATTAAAAATAAATAAATAAATAAATAAATAAAGAGCTGGGGATGTAGCTCAGTTGCCCACCATTTGCCAAGGCCTGGGTTTAATTCCCAGTACCACCAAAAAACAAATAAACCTGAGAGAACTGAAAGGCATACATAAACCTGGTCCCATTGTTAATGAGGGTACAAGAAGCAGTCATCTTCTTCAGAAAACAGGCGATCAGCCTGAGAACAAAGGTTTGTAGGACATAGCAATTTGTAAGTCCTTCTCCACTACTCATCCACTAGTATGTCAACCCATATCCTTTTTAAAATTTTTATTTAGTTGTTGATGGACCTTTATTTTATTCATTTATTTATATGTGGTGCTGGGAATTGAACCCAGTGCCTCACACATGCAAGGCAAGTGCTCTACCATTGAGCTACAACTCCAGCCCTCAAGACATAATCTTGGATCCTGGATATACCATAATACAAAAAGAGAGCAAGGAAAACGACCAGTCATCTCAATGGGCACCCAATCCACCTCAAAGAGGTTTAAAAAAAAAAAAGTGAAAATGGGATGAAGCTCACAAACAAGTACAGAACCAGGAACAAGCAGAAAAAGAACAGAAGTAAAGGGGCTAGGGTTGTGGGTCAGTGGTATAGTGCTTGCCTGGCTTGCATGAGGCATAGGGTTCGATTCTCAGCACCACACATAAATAAATAAATAAAATAAAATGTCCATCAACAACTGAAAAATATTTAAAAAAAAAGAACAGAGGTAAAATTTGGGCATAACAAAGCAAATCTTCAAGAGAATGCTGCCCAAGCCCTCCTCCTATTGCAAGGAAAAATTCCTAGACTAATACCTTTAAAAAAAAAGAAAAAGAAAAAAATTCCCCTCCAATGGTTTGAAAATGAAAGCAGAAAATACACTTATAAATCCATCCCAACGATCCTACTGCATAAGTTCTCCAATTTGTAACACGGCCCCACACACAGAGTATTGTGGGACTAGTGGAGGCCAGTTAACAGATAGGTGCCAGGTGCCTTTGTCTCCTTCAGTTTCAGACATTTTAGCCCTCTTATTGAACAAAACACAGTAATAAAGTGCTACCACTTAGCAAGAAATCTCCTCTGCCTGCAAAGAAAGTGAATATTTATAGACTTTAAGACTAGAGAGGCTCTCAAAGGATACCTCGTTTCCCCACAAGGTTACACCTGTCACATCTGCTCCAATCCTTCACTTGGAGCCTTCACATCTAAGTTCAAAGATGACAACTCGAATACTTTCCTGTGACAGCACTAGACATTTGAATTTAACTACCTACTACCTGATTAAGTGGAACACAACTGGGTGACTGCTAATTCTGGATATTCTAAAACAATTTTTTCCTTAGGGTTCCGGTGTGTGTTTAAAAACACAATGGCTAGCCCGACGCAGTGGTGCACGCCTGGCATCCCGGCACATCGGGAGGCTGAGGCAGGAGGATCACAGGTTCGAGACCAGCCTTGGCAACCTGCAGAGACCCTGTCTCAAAATAAAACATTAAAACGGCTGGAGATGTGGCTCGGGGTTAAGCACCCCTGCGTTCAATCCCAGGTACCAAAAAATAGTAAAATACAAAGGGTGCGTTTGAGCGAGGAGTCAGGTTACGAGCAACCTGGAATAAAGGTCAGGCGACCTGCACTGTGGACACCATTACTTCCACAAAAGCAGCAGTCCAAGGACAGCGTGGCTGTCACGTGGCCCCAGCCCGGAGCCGCCGGCATCCGCTGGCTCTGGGGCGCGCGTCCCTTCGCCTCGCAGGAGCTCGGCTGGAGGCAGGGGCCGGAGGCGGTGGTGACCGGGCAGGAGGCCGAGGTGGGGAAAAGGGGGGCAGGACGGCCTCCGCTTGAGGCCTCCGCCTCCCGAGCCCGACCGCCCCGCCCCAGCCTCCGCACCCGCCCGAACTCCGCTCCCCGCCCGGCCTTCCTCGGGGTCCCGGCCTCCGCTCCCCCGGTCTCCCTCCCGCTCCGGCCTCCGCTCCCCGCCCGGCCGCGCCAGGCCCCGCGCAGCCTCACGCCCCAGCAGGCCGCGGGCGTCGCCTCCGCGCCCGGGGCGTCGGCATCACCTGGGTCGGGGCTCGGGGCCCGCCCCTGCCGCGGCGAGCCGGCCCGGAGACCTCCACAGACCCCGCGCGGCCGGCGGCCTCGGAACTCGCCGCAGTTCAAGCGCAGCGCCTTCCGGGTTCCCGCGCCAGGCAGCGGCAGCCGATCTGTCGAGTGCATCGATGCAGACTGCCAGCGGTGGGAACGCCGAGGGAGTCGATTGTCACCACGCCAATTTTTTGTTTAGTGTTTGTTTTGCGTGCCTGTATAATTGGATTTCCTTGTTCCCAGAAGCAATAAAGGTGGGACTGGAGAATGTAATAGCCGGAGTGATTGCCGTTATCGTCACAGATAATCAGGAAACAAATCAGCTTCGTAGAAAGTTATGTTAAGACGCCTACACGTACTAAAATTGGTCATCTCCTGCTGGGGGAGGGGGAACTCGCCCAGCAGTAATAAATCATGGGAGTGTGCCTGTATAGAGTCGTGTGTGATTAAATTGCAATGATTTATTTGCAAAGATACATTAAAAGTCGATGTTTCTTCTGCCCTGAAGGTGAAGGCACTCACAGGGTGGGTGCGAATTAGTTTCTAAGATTAAAGTAACTGGTTGGTGGGGGAATAGGAGAAATCTGCCCGATGCGGGAAGAGGAAGTTTGTTTTGGAGATTTTAAAATTTAAATCAATAGAAATTGAAGCAATCTAGCATTTTCTATTACTTATTCTGTGTTACTTGTCCTTGTATGAGAATCATTTTTTATTTACTATAAGTAAGCAAAGCTAATGAGGCACATCAACTGTTAGCCTTGCTTTGGGGCGACTGTGAGAACCAGTTCATTCACAGCTACTGTAACATAATCGAGCTAACAGTTTTCTGCAGATATCAGATGATGAAAATCACCTCCACAACGCATTTATTTCTCATAAATAACTGCACTGTAATTAGCCAATTAAAGCTTATAAATATGTAGTGTTGCAGTTAAAACTTATCTGCAACACTACATGTTAATAATTCAAGATCTGGGGGAATCCTTGGAGTTCCAAATTTTATTGGAGTCTGTATATCTGTCCACAGGCTGTCAGCTGAACTTCACCCTCAATGATTTTTTGAAAAATCCTGCCTCCAGAAAAATGTTTGCTGTTCAGTGAATAACATCATTAGAACTTAATTGCATGTATTAATACATGATTGTAAAACCTGGATTTTTTTAAAAATTAAACTTCAGCTAGGCTGGCAAGAAACTGTGCTCAGACACTGCAGACCGTCTCATCACTCTGATGTCAGCATTACCATTTCTAACTTAAAATGAACCAATAAACTGTGATCATGGGAAACCTATTGGTTTGAATTAAACAACAGTGTGTGTCTGAAACTTCTCTGTTTACATTTAAAGTGTCAACTTCCCCTCTTGCTCAGTAGATGGAATATGAGTTCAGACTCAAAAGTCATCTACTTAAAAGGACAAAGAAGTAGCCCCAGGGTCTCCGGATCTCTTATCAGACTTCCAATAGAAGTTATTTTGGAGCTGTTTGTGAGTGTGTATTTAACACCTTCACTTGAGAGCTCTTGAAACACCATATCCATTGAGCTGGGTCCATTACTGGTCATTATGCTAAATAATCCTAAAAACTGAGTTTCATAAATGATTACAGTTTTATCATTATTCCCCTCTGTAAATATCAAAATTCATGTTGTTACAGATAGTAGACCAAGACTCATGTGAAATTGTTTTTAAATTCATATAACTTTGAAAGGTTGAGAATCTGACTCTTCTGGAATAACAAAAGCAAATGTTCAAATAATTCATTAAAACCTAAAACCTATTTCTAAAAAACATGATTTTCATCTTCCTTAAATTCACCAAATGTGAACATTCTAATCTGAGGATTACTATAGTATAACACAAGCTTATACATAATCTCTAATTATGTATATTTGAGAAACCCTTATATATCAAATTCTAATAGAGTTTTCTTTTTGCAAATGTTTCAGATTGTTTTGATGGACCTTCTTAAATTATCAACTAAGTTCATTCTGTTCTTTTAAGCAATGTGTAGAATATGTGCATATTAATGTGTGATTGCTTTTATTTTTACTATTAGTAGTATCAGATCCAAGAAAATGAACAATTATTTCCAGCATCAGAAAGACTGTATAAGTATTGGGTGTACTTGAAAAACGTCCCCGAGGCAGAACTTAAAGAGGCATATTAGTTACCCATTCAAGTAAATGGAACTTTCCTGGGTGCATATTCTTTTATGGATATATACAGGCATTTGTACAGCAAGCCTTGTCCTGCGAAATACAGACAAATGACTCAGGAATATATACGTTCCTACAATATAACAAATGGTTTCCATGAAAACAGTCCCAAAATATAGTTTTTAAAATTTAAATCCTATGAGAGAGAGAGAGAGAGAGAGAGAGAGAGAGAGAGAGAGAGAGAGAGAGATTGATTTTTCTTTCCAGGGGCATCTCTTTTTGAACAGTCCACGATAAACAAAAGTAGAGAAGCTCAAACTTAATGTGGTTGTTTTTCTTTTGTTTTTCAAAATCAGGAAAACAGCTAGAATGTTTCCCAGGATGCGAAAGAAGAGCCGCGTCGTTCTTTGTGGGAGGGGTTCTGGTGCAAGGAGTTGTAAGGGAGAAAGTTGAGTCCTGGGACCTCAGAGCGAAAACGAAGTCGCACTGTCCTTGACTAGGCGCTAAGGGAACACTTTAAAATGGGATCTGTCAGGGAACAGCTGCTCAGGAAACAGGTCAAATCGACCGGGCCCTCCAAGCGGGATCTGCCCAGAGAGGACGTGGGTCGTAGGGTGAATTACATCGACCGGCCCAGGAGCTTGGTGAGGAGCCAGGCTCAGCCTGGCTGCCGGCCGGGAAGCTCCTAAAAGGAGGTGTGCGGGTCGAGCTGCCGCAGAGATCCCTGACCCGGGGCAGGCACGGGAAGCCAGGACCGTGCTGACGCCGAGCGGGGGATCTGCGGCACCGAGGGCGGACCGAGGGCTGCGGGACCGGCGTGCGGGGCAGAGGTCCGCAAGGAGGGACTGAGCTTCGGCGCAGCATCCCGGCGCGGACGAGGCTGCGGGGTCCAATACCCGGTGCAGACCAGACCGCAGACCGACTCCTGCGGCCGCGCACTTGTCGGTCTCTTCTTGGCCCCGCCCCCGCGGAGTCCATCCCGCTCCCCAGTGTTTAACTAAGTCGTGACATCAACGCAAAATCCACGCCTAATTAAATTAATTAGGGATTCTTGTCAATCCTGGATTAATGGCCAAGAGCACAGGCGGCCGGAGCTATCTGAAAACCCGGACCGCCGGGACCTGCCTCCTCTCCCCGCCCCCTGTGGTCCCCTTCGCTGCCCTCCCACTCCAGCCCGCCCGGACTCAACCTCGATCGTCCACCCATCCATATCTCTCTCTCTCTCTCTCTCTCTCCCTCTCCCTCTCTCTCTCCATCCCTCCCCCCCCCCCCCCCTCCAGGTAGCGGCGCGGCTGCTCCCCGGGCAGGGGCTCGCTCGGAGTTGCGAGGGGAGGTAATTTACTCAGAACAAGGGGCCGCCTTTAGGAAGTATAAATAGTGAGACTTCAAGCGCAGCGTCGCTATCAGATCTGAACTCTCCGCAGGAAGAATTGTCAAAGATCTTAACATCGAACAAGCGCGCTCCGGCGGGGAAGCATCAGTTCCCATTTCCCTCCGGCGCCCCCGCCCTCTCCCCTCCCCTCCCCTCCTCCGCGTCCTCCGCGTCCTCCTCCTCTTCTCACTTCTTTTCTCCTTCTACTTCTCCTCCTCTTTCTTCTTTCTTCTCTTTTTCTTCTTCCTCCTCCTCCTCCCTCTCCTCCCCCACCCCTGCCCCATTGATGTGTTATTATTGGGGGGGCTGGAGCAGTAAAAAAAGGAGGAGGAAAAAAAGAGCGGGGCTCGGCAGGGAGCGGTCGAGCGCGGGGCTGCCCGGCGGCGGCGATGGAGGAACTTACGGCGTTCGTCTCCAAGTCTTTCGACCAGAAAGTGAAGGAGAAGAAGGAGGCCATCACGTACCGGGAGGTGCTGGAGAGCGGGCCGCTGCGCGGGGCCAAGGAGCCGGCGGGCGGCGGCGAGCCGGGCCGTGAGGACCGCAGCAGCCCGGCAGTCCGGGCGGCCGGCGGAGGCGGCGGCGGAGGAGGCGGAGGCGGAGGCGGAGGAGGCGGAGGAGGCGCGGGAGGAGGAGGAGCAGGCGGAGGAGCTGGAGGAGGGCGCTCCCCCGTCCGGGAGCTGGACATGGGCGCCGCGGAGAGGAGCAGGGAGCCCGGCAGCCCGCGGCTCACCGAGGGTAACGGCCTGACCCCGGCCGCGGTTCCCCTTCCCGCCTTCCGACTCGGCTCGGGCGGGAGAGGACCCCGAGGCCCAGCGGGGAGGGGCGGCTCGCGGGAGAGCCTGGACCCGGCTCTGGGCACGGGAGCGATCGTGGGGCTGGGAGTCGGCGTTGTGCACGGTCGTGGGTGGGGTCCTCGTGCGGGGGAGGGTGTGGGCTTTGCGTTCCTCTCCCGGATGCTCCCACTGCACCGAAATGCACGGTTTGGCAGCTGCAGGATGGGCCGGCAGCCCGGACGGCCCGCGGGCGGACGTGGAAGTTCGCGGGGCCGGGCTGCGGGAGGGGGTGCCGGCAGGGTGGGCCAGGCGGCCAGATTAAGGCCAGCGTCTCCCCCGAGTTTGCGGGAGCCTCTTCCCGAGGCCTGAGCGAGAGAGAGGGAGGCTTCGACCTCGGGTTGAAGCTGCCGGCTTTGGAGCTGCGGCTAAGAGCCCTCGAACTCCGCAGAGACCCTGAATCTCTGGATCTTGGGAACCAAAACTTCCCATTCGCTTTGAGCTTTCAAGGCAGAACCGAGCCAAGGCAAATTGAGGTCCAGCCTATATGCCCTATTCCCGGCTGAGGCGTTGAGGTTTCTGTTTGGGGGTTTTTCTTCCGATATTTACACAATTCCTTTACTTCTCCCAATCATCCGGTTCTCCGTGTGTGTGTGTGTGTGTGTGTGTGTGTGTGTGTGTGTGTGGAGAGGGTCCTTTGGTGCCAGTGAAGTGTTAGGGGATGGCTTTATCTAAATGGTGGAGGGTCCTGTACCAATTCGAAAGAGTTCAACAATAAAATTAATTTGGCACTTGGTGCTGCGGTAACTGGTGTACAGCCATATTTTTCCAATTAAGAAAATATGTGGCATGCGTAGAATCACATATTTAAGCAAGCAATTAAGTTGTTTATAACACGGTCTGTTCCTCTTTAGGCCACTAAGTAGAAATTTGGGGGCGAAATAGAAATTATATTAACTCCATTAATCAACTTGAAATGTAGACTTCTCTTTGAAGCCCCAAAACTTGAGGGGCATCCACTGTATGGATGACAAGAAATAACAAAGCCTTCCCACCCCCTTGGCAGAATCCGATGATATGTTTTCATGTTTAAATTTCACTGCAATATCAGTGGGATTATTTCCCTATTAAATTGACTCTAATGTTTACTCTAACGTTAATCTACTTCCTTCCTGGAGGAAGAACAAATGCCCACAAAACGAAATCTGAGAACTAGAAATGCGGGAACCACTTAAGATTATCGTGTCCAGAATGCTAGGCTGGATTGAGATCTATGGCTGTTCTTTTCCCAGAACCATCCCCAGATCCTCCTCAATTTGGAAAGCGATGGGATAACAGTCAGGGTGCCCAGCGATACCTCCCAACCGTGGGTTTATAGCTCCAGGCCTTGGGTTCATCAACGAGCTAGACCGGGAGGTCGGGTCTGAAGCCTCTGTGAGCGCAGTTCCTGGGATTGTTGATTTCCGAGCTCAGGACAAGTTTTAATAGACCGGCATTTCTGGAAATGATTTTTAACCCTCGTGTTGATCGGGATTCTGGGATGGGAAGAACTGCAAACAGCCAGGACTCTCTAAAACTCTGTTTTGATACTTTAAATACACGAGTCTCTGACTCACAAACAGAGAAAATTCAGGTGGGCCCTAGGATGCAACTCCCCTGATCACTGTCTTTGGCCTAAAATTTTTTAAAATTATGTGTCTTATTTATATGTCTACATATTATATATATAAATTATATCTATACATATTTCCATCCTTCGGGTGGCTCTGTGTTCACACGCAGGGTTCCTGTTTCTAAAGGGAAGCGAACAGTAAAGTAGCAACGGATGTGTGCAGACCCAGAGTAAAAAATGCATATTTTATTAAACATCCGAGCTGCTGGATGCATGAAAAGGCTCTGAGCAACCAATAGAAACCGAGGATCGGGAATGTTCCTCTTGAACCTGTTGATCTCTGTGGGTTTAAGCGTTTAGGGTCGACTCTGTGTTTCCACGGGGTAGGGAGAAGAATAGAAGAGAGGCAGCTGTGGGTTTCGTGGACCACCCGAGGCTGGTTTTCCGCCTTTCGCCTTCTGGCCCGGCGTGGGCGTTGAGCCCTCCAGGCCGCCAACATGGCGTGGGCGCCGGTGCTCGTGGTACCCGGGTCGGGCTGGGGGACTAGGACTTCCTGGCTGCGGGTAGAACCATCCACGGGGTCTGGCCCCAGCCGTGGGGCAACGCGGAGCGCCGCGGGATGCCGGCTTCCTGCGCAGCGCAGCACCCGGGTCTGGTTCTGCCGTGGCGACCCTTCCGCCCAATTGTTCCGAAATTAGACCAGCAAGTTTGCGGGAGGCAAAGGGCCAGCGGCAGCAAGAGCGGGCCTGACAACAGGCCGGCACTCTGGGAATGGCCGGCGTGAAAGGCCAGTCGCTGCCTCGCCGCGCCCTTCTACCCAGCGTGCGCTCTGGGTGAGGCCGGCGCGGTGCCCTTGGTTTCTGGGAGTGCGTGGGAGAGTGAGTGCGAGCGAGGGTGAGTGGAACACAGTTGGGGCTTGCGGGGGAGGGCAGGGGACTGAGGAGGGAGGGTGGGCGGTGAGCTGAGGCCACTTTACGGAGGAGGTGGGTGGCCGTAAGCCCACTGGAGGCCTCGGGACGTGACCTTTGTGCGGCTCCTGTATTCTCTTCCTCCCAGCAGGGTGAGGGGCAGGACAGGGATTCCGCGAGGGGTTAGGATCCTCTACCCGTCTTTGAGACAAATCTGGTAATGGGGTTTGCTGTGCTGTTTTTGTCTGTGTGTATGTGTTGGTGTATGTGTGCATGGACACACGTGTGGTTCGGTACGTGGTGCCTCTCCAGTGCCCCCCGAGTTGAAGGATCGCAAAGAGGATGCTAAAGGGATGGAGGACGAAGGCCAGACCAAAATCAAGCAGAGGCGAAGTCGGACCAATTTCACCCTGGAACAACTCAATGAGCTGGAGAGGCTTTTTGACGAGACCCACTATCCGGATGCCTTCATGCGCGAGGAACTGAGCCAGCGTCTGGGGCTGTCGGAGGCCAGAGTGCAGGTACTGGACTTCCAGGTCTGGGTTGGGACCAGGGAGTGCAGGGAGCGCTTAGGTGGGACAGGCAGGTGGGGGGCACACACGGAGGATGGTGTTCCTGTGCCTGGCGTGAGATGAGAAGGGGAAGGATGTCTGTACTAGAGGTCTTATTTTCTAAAGTAGATTTTAGTCCTATGGCCCCTTCCCCCCATCCCATCTCAACATATGTTCCCCACAGAAGAAAGCTGTGCTGGGCTTGCTCCCAGAGTTTCTATAAACCACACCCCCCTCGCCTCGCGCTGGCTTTAATGTGGTTTAATCCTAATGGGCCTACTTTTATAAGCCTTAAAAAAAAAATCCCACAGAAAACGTTTTATCTCTGGATGCCTTAAAAAGTTACAACGAGTATTTTGCTCGCCCGAGTCGGTTTTCGTTGCGGGTCTGTTCCGGGGTCTAGGTTTGCCAAGCGGATATGCCAATTAGGTTTATAGATGTACAGACTATAAAGGAAATTAGCAACTGTTAAGTGTAGAAATTTACAGTCTACTGTTGGCGGTCGATCTCAAACCGTGTGTGAAACAGTAGAGAAATAAATGCATTTGGTCACCCTTTGTTTGCTTATTCAAGGCAAGGAAACTGAACCTGCGAAAGAGAATTTTAAAACAACCCACAGATCTTACTCTTGGCATTTCCGAAGCCTGACCCCAGCCAGTGCCATGGTCCATGAACTTATGGTTGCAGATTTTCTTTATTGGTTGTTGAGATGGATGTAATAGCAAAAGTAGACTTTGGGAGCATTTAAGAGGGGAAAATTATATACGTACACACATACATACATATCCTTCCAGTTTTATGGGGAACAAATTCAAACGTTTCAGATTGTATTTCCATTCAAATAATAAAAGAGGAGAAAATGATGGTCATTATTTGAACACATGGAGCAGTTTTAGGCTCGAACATCTGCAGCTGCTACAAAGTGTGGTTGTAACAGATACTCCCTGGGTCTCTGGGCGCAGAGACCACCATCTGTAGCAAACTATGGGCAATTCTTATGGGGCTTCCCCGCATCTTGTAATAGGATCAGGAAAAAAACAGAGGCGTACTATTGAAGAAGAGTAATAATAGGCAGCCTTGGTCATCACAGCGCCAACAGCAGGGCCTCCCTTTCTGAGCCTCTCTGCTTTGCTCTACATACGGAACTCTCTAGAGGCTCAATACCCCCTCAAAACCACGATAATTATTACAGTTATGAGTAATACTATCTCAATTCCAATTCTTCTAGGGGAAAAGAGTCAAGAAGCCTCAGGCCATGTGAGTTTCTTAAAGGATGCTACCATGGCATGAAATCCACCCTTCTATTATACTACATAGCAGGGGAATATTTGAAGATTTATACTGACTGTAGCACTTGCTTTCAAACACGTACCAGAAAAGGCTCTGAAGCAATATTTTCCTTTCATGGGGTTTTAAAACATTAATTTGTAAATCAATCAATATGCTGTATATATTGGTCCTGGAACATAAAAGCAAGTATTATTTGAATTTTTAAAAATCTGCCATCTTCTGAAAGTTGGCAAGTTATTTAAGATGGTAAGACCCAGAAAACAGAGCCCAGGAGTTACCTGGAGTGTTCTCTCTCTTAAGGAGTGAACCTATTGTTGCTCTTGATTTTTTTTTAATATACTTTCATTTAAGTTTTAGGGCTATTTTCTACAAGCTTCCCTACTGTCCTAACTGCAAGCCCTGGCTTTTTCTATAGAAGCAAATTAGATTATCATGATAATGGCACAAGTATTCTGCTATTTGTTACCCTCTGCTGCACAGAGGAGCAGAGAAATTCTAAACTTCTTTGTAGTGAGGTCTTTATGACACTAATTACCTTTCCCTCCTTACAACATCCCTCCCCAAAAAAGACCATTATTTGCTTTAGTGTTTGGTTTTTCTTCGGGATGAAGCTAATTAATGTTGCAGGCTATTATTTAGCCCATTCCTCTCAGGTCTTAACTGAGCAAACATTTAAACCCATTATCACTGTGGTGTCAGGTACCAGAGAGAGTTTAGGCCTTGGGGACTCTATGGAAAGATGAAACCAGGACTAATAATTATTTACCAGGAAATGTTTTTATCTTGCAAAAGTCCATGAAATCTTTCTACTTTATCATTCACTTACATTTTTTTATTTTGGCAATCGAGGCTCTTTTATATAATTCAAAGCTGCCTGTTTTATCTCCCAACCCTTGCCTAAAACCGTACTTTTTGTTGTTGCTGCTGTTGTAATTTATTCTTGTAATTTAAAACATTTTTTGAGTTATAACATCTGGGTGTTTCCTCCCCCACCCCCACCCCGACTCGTAGGTTTGGTTTCAAAATCGAAGAGCTAAGTGTAGAAAACAAGAAAATCAACTGCATAAAGGTATGTTTCTCATACAAGAAACTGATATCCTAAATGAAAAGGGGGGTTATTGTTATTAGGAAGACAAAATAAATTTCAGACATCGATGGTCCTTGATTTGGGAAGGACAATTAACATAAGTCCTAAAGTTTGGGAGTATGTTCCATTTCTTTTAATTATGGCCGTAGTTTAGAAAGGTAATTCCAAAGGAATCAGTTCTAGCTTATACAGTTTGGAAACCTGGAGAACAACACTGGAAATGTCAACTCTACGTTGTGTTTTGTTCCCCTGTTTTCACAGGTGTCCTCATAGGGGCCGCTAGCCAGTTTGAAGCTTGTAGGGTTGCACCCTACGTCAATGTAGGTGCTTTACGGATGCCATTTCAGCAGGCAAGTACAGACTCTTCAAGCTGTTTTTAAATGTAAAAAGACCTGAATGTTTGCTTGCACTGTTGAATATCCCCAATATCTGAGCCCTACTGTCCACACAGTTGAAGAATCCAGATGAGATAGTGGGCCCACTCCCCTTTAACAATCTGTACAGTGTCATGGTCCTGAATTCTTAGTCTTGCTTTGGTGGGAACCCCGCAGGGGCCTGAGATTACTAACTGATACTTTCAAAATGCACTGAAGAATATACTTGGGGAGAGGGAGGAAAGGTCTTTTAATGATTTTGTCAAATCCAACACACAGGTTAGTCCTAAGGCATTTCTAAGGCAACTCTTTTCTAGGTGTTTTCTACCTCTTAGTCATGTTAAGTGTCTCCAGCAGAAGGAAAATGAATAAATACAAGTACTACCAACTCAGACGTGTTTTTTTAAAAAGCTTCTGTGCAAACAAAGCTTCATCTCTGATGGAGAGGGAAGCCTTGGTCTTCCCAGGCTGCCCAGCCTCTGCAATCCCTTTCTCAGCCATAAAGAAACCTTTAAGACTACATTTTAAAAGGACAGCCTGCAGCAATGATTTAATCCTGGGAAATCCCAGTGCTCTGAACTCCCCGCTCTCCAAGCCTGAGGGCAAAATCCTTTCCCAACCAGTGCCTGACCTTCCCCATCCTCAGCCGGGACCCCTGCTTGGCAAGGCTGTGATGTCAAGAATTAGCTCTAGTCACCTGCACCCTAGACTGGGGAGACACCTGGGTGTGCCCATCTATTGAGAGCTCCTGTTAGGGAGATTTTAGCTCTCTTGGCACCACAGGACTCAGGCATCTGGTTATGGGGCTTTTGAAACCAGGGAGAATGATTGAAGAAAGAGGGAGGGAGGAACTCCAGAGGAAATTGCTTCTACTCAAAGTTGGAGATCCAAGGCCAGCAGGATCAGCACTACCTGGGACTCAAAAATGCAGGTTCAGAATCTGCATTTTAACAAGATTCCCAGGTAATTCTTATGCTAGTCAAAATTAGGAGTACTGAGTCACAATTATGTCGATTATGGCGAAGATACAATAATTTTCCTAAGCGTCATATAAAAGTTTTGTGGCTTGCCTGTTGGCACTTCAGGGCCTTAGTCGTGGATCAGAGGTGATGTTCTAGCAACAAAAATAGGTGACCCGCTCATCCATCCACCCTCTCCCCAAGGAGCTGCCTCATATCTGCAGACAGAGAACCGGGGGCTCAGGGAAGAGCCCACATTGAGTGAATCACGGAGACCCCAGACTCTGCAGTACCCATGTGGTGCCCCAGATTCAGCAACAGGCTGAGAAAGTCACTCTCCAGACAAGATCTCAGCCGCACGCCCCTCCCTGCCCCTCACCCCAACCCTCTCCCAGCTAAGCCGGACGCTGTTAATGCTCTGTTTCTATTCTGTTGTCACCCTAGGATAGTCATTGCAACGTGACGCCCTTGTCCTTTCAGGTTCAGGCGCAGCTGCAGCTGGACAGCGCCGTGGCGCACGCGCACCACCACCTGCACCCGCACCTGGCCGCGCACGCGCCGTATATGATGTTCCCGGCGCCGCCCTTCGGACTGCCGCTGGCTACGCTGGCCGCGGACTCGGCCTCCGCTGCTTCGGTGGTGGCCGCGGCCGCCGCCGCCAAGACCACCAGCAAGAACTCCAGCATCGCGGATCTCAGACTGAAAGCCAAAAAGCACGCGGCCGCCCTGGGCCTGTGACGCCAGCACCGCCACCGCGCCTGCGAGGAGCGCGCCCGCACCACCTCGCCCTGCTGCTCCTCGCTGCCCTGCAGACCTCCGATGCCGCCCTCCTCCGCCACGCTGGCCGCCCCTTGTCTCTCTGCATCCCCGACTCTGAGCGCCGGGCTCTGTGCGGGACCGGGGCCGCATGAGGCGCAGCAGCCCGGTGGCTCCTGCCCACCCACCGACCGTGGGCCTGCAGGTCGGCTTTGTAGGAGCTGGTTTGCGGGAGTGTGGAGAGAGACTGGACAAGGGATGCTGGCCCAGCGGAAAGTGGCTCACCGCAAAGCTGCAACGATGGACTCTTGCATAGAAACAAAATCTTGTTAACAATAAAAAAAAAAAATGAGCAAATACAAGATAGAAAAGACAAACCAGAGAGAAAAAGAGAACGGGAACTTCTTATTGCTGTTTGGCATAAGCTGAAATCGGAGAGAGAACAACGGAACAAAACAATTTTAAAAATTAAAGTATTTTATACATGTAAAAATAAGGGGAAATAACCTGGACGAATCTCGAGAGAATGGGGGGAGGGAATTACCAACTTAAATGTATGTTTTTTTAATGGGCTAGGAAGGCAAAAGCAGAAGGAAGAGGTATACTTATTTAAAGAATTAAGATGAATAAAATGCGCAGCTGGGAAGTTCACAGGTTTTGAAACTGACCTTTTCTGCGAAGTTCACTTTAATACGAGAAATTTGATAAGAGAGGCGGGCCTCCTTTTACGTTGAATCAGATGCTTTGAGTTTAAACCCACCACGTATGGAAGAGCAAGAAGAGGGAAGACAGTATGAAAACGAAGGAAGGAAAAACTGATGTTAATACGATACAGAGATGCCACAGACAATGATTCCTGAGAAATGATGGCAGAACTGCCCGGACTGCAGCAGTGAATTCTGGTTTGCATGTTCCTTGTATTCCATTGATGGTGTCTTTCCCCTGCCCCTTCACTCATGTGCACTCACTTCATTTTCATCTTTGGTAGAAAAGCGTCTGAAAATTTATACATATACATATAGACTTATATGTATATATATAAAATGTATAGAATTTTTTTTTGCCGCATCTTTGATCCTGGGGAGGCAAAGGAAAAAGAAAAAAAAAATCGAAAGGGGGAAAAGTTACACTCCCATTGTATCAAGAAGATAGAGCCGGGCAGAAAATGTGGGGAAAAGAAAAGAAAACAAGAAGGCCAAATGAAATAATGAAGGTCTACCACCTTGCATCCTGTGTGACCTCACAGGCGCCCCATCAGTGCTGGTTCACTCTGCTCCCTTTGCTTGTACTCCCTCTTGCTGGTATTTTCTGAAGTCCTATTTGAGGACCCTGCTTTATTTCCCCTCTCTCTATCCTGTCAAATTCACCTTAAACAACACCCAGCTAGATACAGGCACTAGGTTTGTGTAAAATATGTTGATACACACAAAATTTATTTTGGCTATAATGTGTGAACTGATGGTTGACTTTCAACATTTGCAATTTATCTCACAAAGGTGTATCTATTCAAATAATCTTTTTTTTTTGTTTGTTTCAATTCATGTAGCTATTTAAACCGGGATATGCTGGTCTAAGCAATCTGCATCCCGATCTCTAGCAGGCCTCTTAGTTGTGTGGTGTGTGTTGTTGGTTTTTTTTTTTTTTCCTTCTAATTTACAAGAAAGAGGAAAAGCTCTTCTAACTGAACTTTGGTATGCAGTTGAGCTTTGTAACTATTTGTTCTCCATGAAAACAAAATTATTTATATTTGCCATATTTTTTCTAGTGTATTAAGTTATTTTAAACAAAAGAAGATGCTGTTATCTCATGACGTGTTGTCAGTACAAAATGTCTCGGCTCCACCTCTGTTAAACCTTTTAAATAAGTGCCAAGTTATTAATCGAAGACACTTTGCGATCAATTGAATGAAAATAGCATTGTTTCATTTGATGGGGTTCGCGTCATCTTTGTTCCTGTTACTATTAAAATATCCAGGATAGTCTTTTCTTCTTCCTTTTTGATGAATGTGTAACTATCTTTCGAATATACCAACTTGCAAAAGCGCCTGCCTGTGCTCCTGCGTGCTGCAGTCGGGGGACAGTGGTGGCCCTGTGACTCTCCACTACGTAGCACATCTCACCCCCCCCCCACCCCCACGGAATGCACCCAACCTAGAAACCGGCTATGCTAAGCCCATAAGGGAACAGGTAATAAGTAAAATAACACAGAATAGAATAATCTCGTTCCCCATGACAGTTTTTCGTTTTTCATTTTGCTATACTTTCGCCCTTGAGGTTTATTTGAGGACATTTGGAGAGGAAGGAAAGAATGATCACATGGAATCCAACTGGGTGTCAATTGTCAACTGTAGTCGGTCGCAGGTCGTGGGCCATCCCCAAGCGGGCAGGTGCTGACTCGCGAGTGGGTGAAGAAGAGCCGCGGAGGGCGAGTCCCCGACCTCTCTTTTCTGTTTAGCGCTTTAGCCAACGGAGTGCCTTGTATGTACAGTTCAGAAGAAGCCAGGACAGTGTTTTAGGAAAAGCCGGGCCTTGCGGGTCCTCAGACTACGGAGAACCTCAGTCTCCCCATCTCTTGGCCACTTTGGAAGAAATCCCACTAAGCTATGCTCAGAAGAGCTGCGGGTCACCGGATGGGCAGAGACGTGAGGACCCAGACTTGGCCAGGCCCGAGACAGGCTTCGGGTTGAGGCGACCCTCTGCGAAGGCGGGGGTGCCCCAACGTCCTCTGGCCACCGGCGCCCCGGCTGGGAGGCGTACAGAATCGCGCGGCCAACCTCGCGCCCTGTCACCGCGCTCCCCGCCATCACCAACCAGCCCTGCCCGGCCCGAGCTCGCGCTCGAGCTGCCCGGCAGTCCAGATGTGGGCGACGCGTTTCTGCTCTCAAAGGCCAGGGGACTGGGCTTGCGGCCTGCAGCGCCGGGCTGGCGGGTTTCCCGGGGATGAACTCCGCAGCGTGTATAATAAGCATCTGCCCCCGGGCGTGGTGCGCCCCGAAGGGCCTCGTGGCCCACAGCGGCCTGCGGCCTCGGGCGAGCTCAGTCGCCGCCGGGGTTGGGCGTCCGAACCCGCAGGCTCCAGCCCCAACCCTAACCCAGGGCCCCGGGGAAGAACCTGGGGCAGGGGAGAGGGCGGCTCTGTGGGGCCCAGCAGGCGCCCTGCAGCTGAGCTGCGAGGAGCCGGAGGTCCCAGGCGGCAGTTCGCGCGGGCCCGGCCGGCCAGGGCCCGGGCCGCACCCGCGTGGCCTGGAGCGTGAGGGCTGCGGGCGCGCGGGCTGAGACCCGCGGGACCCGGCCGGCGCGGTCTGTAGGACCCACGCTCCGGGGCCGCCGCTTCCCCTCCTCAGACCCTCGCAGGGTGGAGGCCGCCTGCCCGCCCCCGTAGGGCAGGGTCCTTCGGGTCCAGGCGCCTGCGGACGCTCACGCAGGGCCGGCTTCCCGCACCGCCGCGGCTCCAGCTCTCCTGCAGGCGTCTGGGTGAACAGGGTCCAAACCCGAGTTCCCTGAACCATCCTGAGAGAGGGGCCTCAGAAATCTTCCCTTTGGATAAGGCCTGGCGCCCGACGTGCATCTTGTTTTGGGATCCTTGATCCTAATCCTTGGAGGAGTGCAGCCCGCACCTTCCCCGCCCCCGCCCCGCTTGTTACAGAATCTATGCTTGGCGAAAGTCAGTTAAAAGAGGTTGTTCAGGACATGATCAGTGTTAAGGAGCCAAGAGTCCTAGGAAGATAGGAGGCCATTGCTTGGAGCTGAACGGATATACATCTACTGTGACTTCCCCGCCTCCAGATTTATAACTTTTTAGATTCTCAGATGGTAATGCTTTAGTAAAATGTAATGCTCAAATTTCGGAACTATTTTGATTTCTGAAAAATGCCTTTTTGGCTTCAACAACACGGGATCCTGTTTTTTCTTCACAAATCAGTTTACATCATAAATTGCAAACATTTGCAATAAGATCTCAAGATTATTTATTTTACATAACCTCAAGCACTTGACTATGTTAAACACCAGTACAGAAAGTCAGTGAAATCAGTTTAATGTGTGTCAGGGAATTAAAGAACCACTCCTTTTCATCACATAAACAAAGCATTTAAGATTGTTTTGCTTGTCAGTCTTCCAGTTTTTAAACAGTGCTACAATTGGCTATTAATTTTAGAGTCATTCTGTGCAAAAATAATTACTGAAGTTATATCCTGCTTTAATTAAATATTTCTGGGCAGAAGAAAATGGTGTTCTACATCGGGAAATGGCTGATTGTTTTTAACATTCTATTATTTTAGTTCAAACATAAATAAAAGTCTGCAAATTCCAATAGGGGGAAAAGACCTGAAATGGCCTCTTAATGTGCCATTAGAACAGTTAGTCAAAATGCATTAAAGCAACATCACAAACCCAGAGATAATAAATATGCCATTCTAATGAGAGTGTTAACTTACGGATAATTTATTCAAGGTAGTTTGAACATTTCACATGGAATGTCGTATTATGATCTGCTTGACTACTGTGATGCTTGTTCTTCAAAATCTAATTTATATAGGCTTGGGATATACATAATTCATAACTCCTGTTGATACATATATACACACCCCAAATTTTAAATCTCTACAATATGTATGGATGTTTGCTGACATGTTGGTAAGACAACTGAAATAAAAATATGAAAAGTGTTAAACGTTATATTGCAAGCAAGTGCTTGCTTGCCCTACGCTTGAAGAAAAAGTATCTGGAAATGAAAAAAAAAATTAAAAAGCCCAGGTAGAGAGAGAAAAAATGGAACTATTTCAGACAGGGAACATTCTTGCATAAGAAACATGAAGATCCCCAAGAAAGACTTTGGGATGTGAGTGTAGACACTTCTGTACCTAGGCAACTGGTTCAGGTCTCTCACTCCTGAAGCAAGCATTTTGGGGCATTTTGTTTGGGGCATTGTGCACATCAGTCACCGTAGCTGTTGCATATGCATTAAGTACAGGAAAATTTAGTATAGTCCTTACACAGAGTTCTACTGGCATGAGGAAAGGTTTTAGAATATAATCAAATAAATCACCTGGGGAGCAGCAAGCACACTTTTTTCTCGCTGAACAAACTGCTCACATGTCCTGAGCAAGGATTTCTGTAGGCCTTTATTCAAGCAGAATAGTTTGTGGTTGATAGCATGCACTCTGGAACCACACTTCCTAGGTTCAGATCTCTTTGCTACCATTGACCAGCCCTGCGATTTTGGATGAGTTAATCTTTCCAAGCCTCAATTTCCTTATCTATAAACAAATATAAAAATAGTGTCTGTCCTGTGGAGTTGTAAGTAGAACAGTGCCTTGCACATGTATACTAAGCATTAAATGGCAACTGTTTTTATAAAGAGGACAATAAGCACTGAGCTTTGGAATATGAATCTTAGAAGAAAATAAAGAGGGCAAGGCAAGGAGTGAATGCTTTCCTGTCTGGGCAAGAGGAAAACTTTGCCTACTAGTTTGTGATTCTAGCTAACTTCTTAGCCTCATTTGAAAATGGGCAATGTCACGATGTAGTTAGGAGATTTACCTACAAGAGCTATTTATAGGTCATGTGTGCTATCTACATGACAGTTGTTACTCCGCCATGCACAGCTAGTAAAGTGAGATGGCAGGCATGGCATTTGCCCTTGAGGGGCTGACCATTGAGGGGAGACAGCTCCACCAACACAGGATAGTTCCAGTAAGCATGTGCTGAATGCTAAATGCTTCATGCATCTGAGTGGCCTACAACACATGTGGGGCCTGTTGCCCCATTTTTGGAAAGGGAACCTTCCTTGGAAATGAGTGGCCTTATGAGGGAATGGTGAAGCGACACCCAGAGGTTAAGAAGCACACTTTGCTAGAAGTAAATGCATACCATATGTTGCTGTGGTTTGTGTTCCCTAGGACCATCTGCGTTTTCCCTGGCTGCCCATGTCTGTAGAGTATTAACAGTGAAATGCCAAGAGATGCAAGGTCTGCTGAGTAAGGATCTTTAATAGCAGTTTGAAGACACACATGATACAAAGCAAGGAACATTTAATTACTACTGTGAGGATCTGTGAGATGAACAATTGAGGCCTAATTACAGACTAAATTAAGAAGGACTTCTTTCAATGCACACGTCTAGGTATGTTCTGGGTCCTGCCCCATGTTGTATATAACATCCATGAAGAGCTCAAAGCACCTTTATACATCTTCCTTTGGGAGTCAGTGTGTCATCATAGTACATGGCTGACCTTTAGAGGCAGATATTTCCAAGTTCAAAACTCAGCTGTCTGTTTTGGATGTGAAATTTTTGGTCATTTTCCATCTCTAGAGTCTGCATCCTCCTAGTTTCCTGTGACACACACTTACAGGTTGTCTTGAGCATCAAATAGAAATACAATGCTTTAAGTAGAGACAAGGGTCAGCAAAGGCATAGCTCTCCTATTTTTTCATTATTTACCTTCTAAGTTATTGTCACACAGAAAGGATTTTTAATTTACCTGTCTGTGATTCAAAACAATTTTAGAAAATTTGAGGATGTGGTGTGCATCTTTATTTCAGTTCCCTAACATGAGTATTCATTGCGCATGTGCATGTTATGTGTTCTGGAGTTTGGAATAAAGCTTTCTTCAAAACTTGTAGAATGTTTTTGGGACTTTGGAGGGACTATGATTTTCAATCTGCCTCCTTATGTAGAATAGAGAGGATTCTTTCTCCCCAGTAACTGAAGGATTTTCTTAATGTGGAGGTTACCTCCAGTCTCTGAACTAAGTCCTCTGTATTCGGGAATGTCAGCATCCAAACTGAGTCCTGGCATTACTTCTGTAGTCACTTTGATATTAGATTGATTGTCCTTCTGTTGCTTATTTATTGAATACATTTTATATGCTTCCGTTGAAAGGAAGAGGAAAATAAACAGCCCTTAAAAATGATTTAGAAAAAGTCTATCAATCTATCCAAATTTTCTGTACTTGTGCCACATTGTTTTGTATTATGTTTACTGGCATTGCTGGTTTAAAATGTAATTATCTGTCTTGTGTGCAATATATTTGCTGGAATTCTCACTTGTCAGCAATTGTGTTTCTTTTAAGGCTTATACACTTTCCATTAAATCTTAGTCCTGCCCAGTGCTCACTTAAAAGTGTCCAGGATCCTCCCTGGGGAGTTTTAGTTCTAGAGTTCCTCCTAAAACTTTTTAGATGGATGAAATTAGGTGGGATTCACCACCACAGGAAGCTTTGGAAAGAGAGAGGCAGGTCCTCTGGTTTGATTTGGTGGTTATGGGGGAGAGTGATAGACAAAGTAATGGCCCCTTGAAGATGCCCACATCCTAATTCCTGTAACCTGAAAATATGTGTTGGGTTACCTGGCAAAGGGGAAATAAGGTTGTGGTAGAATTAAAGTTTTATCAGCAGATCTAAAAATAGGGACTCTATTCTGGATTATCTGGGTGGGCTACTATAATTATCACGGTCCTTAAAAGTGGAAGGAAAAGGCCAAAGAGGAGAGTCAAAGGAGACTGGAGAGGAATGCTCAAAGGGAGGGAGCCTTGTAGACTTCAGAGCTGGGAGAGCTCAGGAACGCAGGTGGCCTCTAGAAGATGGAAAAGGAGGTGGAAGAAAAAGAGTTTTGGAAGGAATGCATCCCTCCCTGCCCCCACTTTTAGTGCACGAAGCCTGTGTTGGACATCTAAACTCCAGAATTGTAAGGCAATCAATTTGTATTGTTTTAAGGCACACAATTTGTGATAATGTGTGTTTTAACAACAATGGGAAACCAACACAGGTGTTTCCAAGTTGCTTCTGGGTACAGGAGCACATCTGGCTGGTTTTTGAATGCCAGGGGTCTTCTGAAACTGTTCAGCAGTCAGAGTCCCCTGGACCTGAGGGTTCAGGTGTTGTGCCATGCTCTAGAGTTTGGAAATCTGTATCAGCCATACAGATTTCCGTATGCCATCTAGTGAAGTCCTCTACACACATCTCTCCTTATTGTAAAATGAATCCTCCAGTGGAAATCTTCAAAATTATGAATATACCTTTATAAGAAGTGAGTCAGCAAAGAAAGTCTTTGTCTTGGTTCCATTCTTCTTTCTTCTTGTCATATTCTGCTTGTTATTATTTACTTTATTTTTTAAAAGTATTTAGTGCAGAGAAAAGAATGCTTAGCTCCAAGCACAGAAGTTCTTTGCTAATGCACTGAGAGGGAGCAGCCTGAGCAATCGAGCTTGTCTGTCAAGCTGGTCAAGGTGGAGAGTAATGTGGTCTGGGGTTCCCAGAGCCCATTGGACCTTTGACCTCTTCTGCTGAGACTATTGATCTGGGTTAATCGTCTGCACTGGTTATGCTGCTGGTGGGGCCATACCCCTGTGTCTGATTCCTCTTTGAGTACAAATGGGGCTCCTACTAACTCAGGGGTAATTGGTCCTTTCTGTAGTTTTCCAAGATCAGGATGGAAAATTAGAATAGATAGACCCTGACAGACAGAGTGAGCATTCATTTCTAGGATGCTTGTAGCTGTATCAGTGACAAAGCAGTGAATCTGGGCACAAAGCTGATTGTGTCTTTCACATTATGAACTCTGTTTGCCAGGGAGCTAGCTACCCCTGGAATCAGGTGGGTTAGGATCTGATCCCCAGCACCAGCAAAACAAAAAGCAAATAAACAAAAAACCTGAATTGCTGGGTATCACACAAACCTCTGAAGTTTGTGAAGCAGTATGGCGGATTTAGCCCTGTCCCACCCAAGCCCACCAACCCCATGCTTCTCATTCCACTTAACCAGGTGCAGAATGAACAGAACAGTAGGCCAGTGAGAATAAAGAGGCGTGGTTATGCGCTCTGACTGAAGTGTGAGCTAGCAGAATAAGGAAGGAAAGTTCCCAACAGTGACAGGTCCCGGGCCTCTGCTTGCTGCTCTCCACTAGTTATGGGCAGCTCCTGAGCGTCCACCTTGGGCAGCATCCTACCTCTCCCAACTTCTTCTATCCTCCTTCTTCCTTCCAAGCTACTCATTCTAGAAGCCTACTGTGATTCATTAACTCATTCATTCATTCATTCATTCATTCATTCATTCACTGTATGGATGTTTATTGAACCCTTTCCCTGTTCTACTCTTTTACAACTTCCCCTGAAAGTCTGATATGACTGGAATCAGCGGTGGTGAAGGAGGATGTGGTAGGCACAGAATGGGGATGGGAGGCAGAGTCAGTTGTAAGCCTAGAAAGAATAAAGAAAGGAGACAGTCAAGTGGGCCGACCTTTGGAGACTCCTGCTCACCACACCATGTGATATCCAAATGTCACGTGTCACAGAGGCTGCTTCACTGAAGGATCATCCCTGCAGTGGCTTGGGATGTGTTTGCAGCTTCACAGAAGATGTTAGTTTATCAGGGCCCAGAACAACTTTCAAAATATAAACCAACATCCTTCCTTTAATGTTCTTTTAAATTTAGGAGAGGGGCTGGGCCTATATGTCAGCGGCAAAGTGTATGCTCGGCACATATGAGGTCTTGGGTTTGATCCCCAGCTCCCAAAAAATAAAAAATAAAATACGTTAAAGTAATTAAATCAATCAATCTAAGGAGGCTAGCCTAATTATATGAACTAAATTTAAAGTATTGAGTAAGCACTTGAGCAGCTGTGGAAGGTCAGGCCCTGGCAGTGAATTTGGTTTCTCTTACAGCTTATCTACATATTTTACTATTTCCCTTGAAATCTACCCACATCAAAACATTTCTCTGTATCTCAGAGTTTCCACTTTGCATGCAGTTTACAAAAAACTCACACATTTGCCTTCCTATATTTACTTCTCATTCTTCTCTTAAGATTCACATGTATTTTTGCAAGTCATGGAATTTGTCTAACTGCCACACCAGGTTCCATGGGTGCTGATGTCAGTCTAGACAGCTACACTCGCTGAGAGGCAGCTGGGTTATTTCCAGGTTTATTTAGAAAGTACTCAATACTATGAGGCTGGATGTGATCACCCAAAGATGGATAGAGAGAAGAGGAGAGGATGAAGGACTGAGTCCTGCAGTGCTCTATCATGAGCCGGGTGGGGAAAAGAGGGGGATCAGCTGATGGAGGCTGAACAGGAGCAATGACAAGACAGGAAGAAAACCAGGAGAGCAGGCTGCCATGGGAGACATTGAAAACCAGTGGGCACGGGAGAGGTAGTGAGGACCGAGCTGACCCTGGGGTCTTGCCATGTGTCAGTGGCCAGGGACCTTGGTGTGGTGGAGGCCAAAGCCTGGCTAGAGGGGGCTAAAGAACCCCACCCCTTCTCTCCACATTCTAGTTTCTCCCTCCTCAAATCCAGCCTTTCTGTGGCAGCCCTAGTTATGTTCCTAAAATCACAGATTGGATGTGACTCCCTGGCTTCTATTTCCGGTGCCCAAACCCTTTAGTATGTCCTTTACCTGACTTTGTACTATTATTCTCATGCCTCATTATCTGAGGCCTCTCCTGCTCTTCATTGGGAGCTACTAGCACTTCTCAAACACTGCACTGTCAATCTTCTGTGTGTGCTAGAACACCCTTCTTGGTCCCCACGCTGGGGTCCCAGATACCCCCGTTAGGTTTCAGTTAGAATGTCAGCACCTCTGCAGACCCTTCCTGAGCCTTCTCAGGCCAGTTGTCCAGCCCTGCTTTGTGCTTCTGCCCATGTGTCTGCTGGAGCTTGGTGGGGTGTCAGTGGAGCTGTTCACGAGCTGTTCTCCTTCACCCAGGATGCCCACTTGATTTTTGCAGCCTCTGCAGAGTCACATAGCAGGGACTGACATACAGTAAGTTTTTGTAAGTGTTGGTGAAATAAACAGGACTGTGGAAAACATGTGTCTACGATACGTTTTATTCAAAATTTTAGTGAAGATGAGGTTTAACTCTGAGGGTGGTTTTAGTTTTGGAAACTAAAGGCCCTTGGGCACAGTCTGATGAAGAAGCTGGGGATAATACTTTTTTTTTTTTAAATTACAAATGGAGCGTGGGAAAAGCTTTAAGCAGATGAGACACACTTTCTTATGTGGTCCATAAACAGCACTCCAGTGTTCTGGCACTGACTTGCTTAAGGCAATTTAAAGATAAATTTCTCAAAACATTTTGAGTAGTGACAGTAGTGTGGGACCGGGGTCTCAAGGTGGCTGTTTTGAAGGATGATGTTTACTTGCATCTCTAAGTTCTGGTATCTATGCTAAAAACTGGGTGTTATTCTTTTGTCATATCTTATGTTCTAGAGGGAATTTTTATAAGCTGCATTTCCATGACATCCTGCATACTTAACTCTTCTTTTTGTAACACTGTTGTTTTCAATCCTCTCCTTTGTAAGCATTGCTTTGCAGCACAGCGGTATTTGAAAATTCTGTTAAAATTGTTTATTTTTAAAAACTACTCCTAAAACCATTAACTAAGACCAGATTTAACACCAGTTCCAGTGGCAGCTTTCTACCCCAAATGGGTAGATGGCCACTTGTTAGGATCTTTTGTTTACTGATTTTCAAGTGGTTTTCAATCTGTGTGACACTGATCAGATCCAAGCCAATTTGGATTAATTTTTCAAGTCACTTTTCATGAGGCAGTGCATCAAATGCTCTACCAAGTCCAAATGGGTAACATCTGCTCTCCTTTCCCTGATAATTTTACAGCTTGCTCAAGAAGTCGACTGCTTTATCAACCGTGGAATGTGTTTTATAAGCTTCCATTATTATTGCCCATGATTCTGTCACCTTTTAGAATTTCCCCACTCCACTTTATTTGCCAAGTCTTGATAAAATACTTATTAGTTAGGCGTCTGATACAATTATTCTTCTAGTGGTAACACTTTGTGACTCTGGGTTCACTTGGATTAGATCTATATATAACCTTTCCAGTTATTGTGATTTAGAAGATGCAAGCAATAAAATCTGCGTTAGTCATTTTTGTTCATATCCTGGGAGAGATGTGATTCAGACTTGCTGATTGGTATATGTTCTGAGATTTGAAGTATTCACTTACCTGCTCTTTGTCATTAGCTGTTTTTTTTCCCTGGGTGCATTTTGCAGTCCCCATCTTTACCATATGTTAAATGGATATGCTTGCCACAGCATGCCTGCGGATCAGTAAAATGTCCACGTGTACAGTAAGTTGACTCATGTAGCCTTTGGATACGGATTGAAGTTTTGATGCTTCTGTCATCTCATTGATATAGGTGAGCAGTGCTTAATAATGTTTGCTTTCAAGGGTTTGTGGAATAATTCCTATGCACATAAACTGGGGAAGTTTGCTTTGTAATTAGTTTTTGAAGGCAGACTGAAAAAGATTCCATGTAAAGAATGCATTTTTATGATTTCAGCCCTGAGGTCATTGTGTTTACTGATGATATTAATTTAATGCATATAAAAATCTTGTATTAAGTAACTTTGCAGTGGTTAACATATAATTATATTTTATTGATATCTATGGTAAATAGATTACTGAATTAACAAACCGTCTGAGATATACTTGGCATATTTGGTAGTCACAAATTAAAATTTTAGTTATGATTTACCAAGAATTATTCAAGTATTAATTAACTGACAGCTAGAACACTGCTTTTGACATACTAGAATTTCCTTTGGTTAATCTTATACACATTATGGTCAGTTTCTCCCTCTTTATATCAAATATTTAGCTTTTGAAGTGTTTTGACATATGGTAAACGTCAATAAAAAGGCAGACATTTTCAGTTTTCAGAAATGTAAATATATCATTCTGTAAGAAATTCCAAAATGTTGGCTATGGAACAATGGAAACCACATGTAGTTTTTCTGCAAATCTCAATATACAAGTAACTGCTTTCAACACATCTTTTCTGTCTCCAGTTTTAATATTAACTGCTTGATTAAATGTTAAGCGGAGCAAAGGCCACTGATGTCAGGCGTCACTATTATTCATATCGCTTCCAAAGGATAGGAAACCCTTAGTTTTGGATATTTACCATTTTTTTTGTGTGTGGCTTAGTGACAATTAACTAGTTTTAGGAACACTCCCTATTTGTAATGCAAAATTTTAGAGTTGTGGATTTCTTGGCCTGAATGATGTTATTGAAGTTTTGCTTTGTTTTAAGTTACTCAGTGGCAACTTTTGGATCTTTCTGTTAGATTCACCATTTAGAACATATATTTTGGGAATTGTTCTAAAAAGTGTGTTTTTTTCTAGAATTTTTCTGCTTTCAATTTTACGTTTATGGATATTTTAAATGTTCTGTTCATTAAATCATAATCATCCATTAATGACCATAGCATTTGTATCTCCATAAACAAACTACCAACATTTTAAATGGGAGTGGAATAAATTCACATTTATATAACATTTGCATTTTAATTTCACCTAGAAGGTAGAACTAAACCCAGAAAACTGTGCGTGTGTGTGTGTGTGTGTGTGTGTGTGTGTGTTTGTATGTGTTCGTGCGCGGTGCAGGATGGAACCTGGGGACTCTTACATACTGGGCAAGCACTCTACCTCTGAGTTACATTCAGCCTTGCAAGGCTACTTAGTCCTGAGGGGAGATGACTTCAACTTAGTAGGATATACCTTATAATGAATGTGCATACTTGGAATCAATGATTCTAAGTGGAGAAACGGTATTATGTCAGAGGTCAGAGACTCACAGAGTACACGTGTTTAGGTTTGCTTTCTTCGTATAAAGTTTTAAAATGATGCATCAACCTATACCCACAAAGGAAGAGTGCAGCATTTTTGTGCATAAGTAGAATTAGAAGGCTGCATTTTGCTTTTTGTAAAAACATGACAGTTCTGTTTCTCAAGATGCCAGTCATACACGGGAAATTTTTTTAAAAGATTGATTTTCTGCATAATCCCAAGTCTCTCAACTTGTATTAGACATTTCTGTTGCTTTGTTGTTACTTACAGATATTTATATGTGTTGTTTCACATTTTTCTTTCTGCTAAATTCATGAATCATTCACATAAACATGGAAATACTACTAAATCAATAATTCCCTAGTAACACATGACTTCTGTATTTCTGAGACTTTAGAATTTTTCCTCATTAATTATGAACTGGTTTAAGATGCATTATATCCACATTGTGATCAGAGGTGGTCAGATGAGAAGGTTGAAAGTGGACTAAGAGCTTTCTGTAGTTTAGAAAGAAAATAAGTGACAATTTGTGCCATGGAAATGTTTGTGTCTTTATAATATAAAACACTGGCAACCTCAAGATAAAATAATGCCTAGTTTTATGCATTTCAAAAAACCACCGGAGGGGCTAGAGATGTGGCTCAGTGACAGAGCACTTGCCTCGCAGAAGACCCTCAGTTCAAGCCCTAGCACCAAGTGAAAAATTATTGAAGGATTCTTTTTAGATCCTGGATGAGCAAGAACTCTGTTCTAATTACTCCATCCACTGTTAGATTATTCTCAATCAAAATGTTGCTCTGAAATCCGGGCAAAATGTATTCTTTCCTTTAAAATTGTAATTATGAAGAGTAATGTGTTTTCTTCTGTTCTTTCAGCTGTTTATCCATGGAGGTGGCAGAGGCATAGAGGATCAGGGTAAGACTGTGGTGTGAATTGAGCACAGGGTAGTTGTGTTTTGACCAGAGTAATTTGAAAGTTTTTTTTATCTCATGCTTTTCAAAGTATAATTTTTGTCAAGGTGTAAGCACCAGTCACATCTCTAAAGAAATCATGTGTGATTGAAACATCACTCTTACTAGATGTTTTGCAGGGTATGCGTCGCTGCTAAAGGTTAGGTGACGTCTGTGTATTAGAAGACCCAGAGTGTTGATCAAATCTAAGAAATACATTTTCAAATAGAAGAAGCAAAATAAAAATCACAATAAATTTCAGGCTACCTTGTACCTGAATAGACTTCCAAAGGTGGCTGTAATTCATGGTTGCTGTACTAATCTTCCCATCATTAATTTGCTTTATGTATTTTTTTTTACATTATAAACTTTATGGCTATTTGATTTTAAACTAGTAACTTTGAGAATAATTATTCCTTCTGTCCTAGGTTAGATAGGTGTCTGGACTGAGCTGGTTGAAATAAGAAGAAACAAAATCTCAGTTCTTTGTGGAGTATTAATTTCTTTTATTACATCTAAGCGGTTGTTGTAAATATAAAACTGGGTTTTTTTAGTGCCTCTCAGAGGGTCTGGACAGAACAAATAAAGGGCCAGCCTTCCTGTGTACTGTCTTCAACTTAGCAATAATGAACTTCGGAGTGGAAGAAGTGGGGCTTCTTGATTGTGATTTAGGAGCCCTGTGTGGTGTGGAGGCTCTGGGGACCAGGGGTGGCTGTGTGCACCTCACCTCTGGGAGTTCCTCTTGAGCTGACCTGGATAAACACAGGAAGGCCAGAGGCAGATGGGCAGAGGCGATGCAGGAGGAGGCAAATGCACAGGATCCGGAGACGATGGGAATCACTTGGGAAAGAACCTGCAGCTGTCCTGTCCATGCGGGGCAAGTGGTACCCAGTCCTCTTGCGGATTTAGGAAGTAGTGGGGGCAGCACACTCTTGTGTGCTGCCTTCAAGTTTTTCTCTGTGGTATGCAGTACTAAAGTGGAGCAGATTTAGAGTCAAAGTGGTTTATTTCCATTTTAATCAAGTCTCTAGAGCTAAAGTGTGTAAATTAGTAGCCAATTACCTAGTTTGCATGCCTGTGGTATTTCCATGTTCTACTAATATGGTAATGAATCTGAATAGTGATTAGATTGTCTTAAATCTATGAAAGAATTACTTGCCCTTTTTGTCTTAAACTGTAAGGAAAATTTAAAACTTTCAAAATATTGAAATGAAATGAGCTTCCCTGAGATACTTATAGATAGTATCTTCATTTAAATGCACCTGAGATGATTACAGTCTGGTTCTGGAAAATGTGGAGCCGGGTGATTTTAAGAGTACTTTCTTTGAAGTATGCGGGTCATAATTACACACTTTATTAGTCATAAAGCTGTAAGGACCTCTCCAGCCAGCAGCCTTCGCCTTATGTCCATTTGCAGTGGAGTTACATTTTTTCACTAGCTGATCAGTGCACAAAACACTGAATGGTGAGGCATCCCACGTGCATGTCCCTGCCTTGGGGGATGCAGCGTCTGAAGGAAGAGGTGAGGTTCAGTTAAACCAAGGGCACGCGGTTCAGCTGCTGACCCCGCTCAGCATTTCCCAGGGGAGCTGGTAAGGGCGGGGGGCCTCAAAGCCCAGGTGGACCCTATCATTTACTTGTGGGGAAACAGAGTGCCACGGAGCTGTGGCTTTGTGCAGAGAGGGGTGCCAGGCACTGGGGAGCCCGTGCGGCCTGGGGAAGGCTGGTGGGCCTGGAGCTCAGGTGGCCTCTACAAGGTCCTGGAGATCATTTGCTCTTGTGCTCCTCAGGAAACTCAGACTTGGAGGGTTCTTATATGCACAGGAGTGCAGAGGGAAATTCTAGCCGAGTTGGTGGCATGTGTGACGCACCCTCACAGTGTTTTATCAAGAGCTCTGAAGTGTCGCTCTTCAGATTTTGGTGGCCACTCAGAAAACTCCTGCAAGGAGGGAGCCTCATTTAGGATTCTCTGGGAACTTGACACTAACCCCTCAGCCTCTGTTGCTCTCCCTTCATTCCTTCTCCCTCCTGTGTTCCACTCATAGCCATTTTAAGAGAATTTGCATTTTGGTGGCATAATTTTGGATAAAATAGGTGAAGAATATCGATGTTCTTTTTTTTTATTTAAAAATTTTTTTAGAAGTTGATAGACCTTTATTTTACTCATTTATTTATATGTGGTGCTGAGAATCGAACCCAGTGCCTCACACATGCTAGGCTAGCACTCTACCACTGAGCCACAACCCCAACCCCTTGATGTTCTCTTTTTGAGACTTGGTAAGAATTATTTTTAATTTTAAAATAAGACTGCAACCTGAATTATTCTTATTATCCAGCATGACTTTATTCAGGATGCTGAAGTGTGAGCACTAGAAGGAGCTCAGCAATCACGAGGCCCAGAGTCATGTCCCGTGCCTGCAGAGGGAAGCCTGCCCACTGGATCGGAGCAGAGTGTGTGCCAAGGTGGATTCTTTTTATTCTGGTACCACACCTGTGCTCTTTTCCTTATTGTAAAACCAGTTCATTGGTGGAAATCCGAAAAGTACTGATTTGAAACCTCCTCAGCTATGATCCTATTATCTAGAGAAACCACTGCCAACATTTTAATATTTATCTTTCTCAACTTTTCTTCTATGCCTATATACCTACAATTTTTTTCCACTTGGGAACCATGTAGTTCATGATGTTTTACAATAAAGATAGCTTTAATTGTTTTCCAAAAATGAAATGGGACATTATAAAAATACCAACGGTACAGAAAATTAAGAAGAATAGAGTTAAAAAGTCATTTGCTTCTCACTATTCAAAAGTTATCACTGGTCAAAATATTAAGGCCATCAGGAGGCATGCACAAACACGGCTAGTTTGTAATATTAACAATGCTCTTCCAGATACTTGCTGGAGTAGAGCTCCTCGTAAGGATCTGTGTGCTTGTTGATGTTGGGTGGTGTGCTTTATAATCAGTAATATCATGTAGACACACTTCCGTGCCAGTAAACATAGGTCTGCTCCCAGCTTTTGCTGACTCATTATTTCTATTATACAGACAAACCTTAATATCTTAAGAATTTTCCTGCTAATCCTGCTGTTATTGCCAATTCCCGCCGATAAACAGTGCCATCATAAAGGGCACTGTAGCTATTTGCTTAGTCTCTTATGCTGAGTCCCCGTAGGTGGTGGTGCTGGGTTGAGAGCTGTGCTTGGTTGTAGGGCTCCTACTGAGCATTAGTGAGTTCAGTTCCTATAATCCGACCAACACCAAGCATTATCATGTAACATATGTATTTACTTGAAAAGGCATCTCATTGTTTTATTTTACATTTCTTTACTTTCTAGTGAGAACAAACATCTCTTGAGTTTTTATTTAATCATTTCTCTCCTATTGTGAATTGCCTGTGCAATCTGCCATTTTCCCAATTCTGCTATTCATCATTATGTACTAAATATATTAACTCTTTCTTGGTTAAATGTGTAACATTTTCTTTATTGATTTTCACTTTACCTTTTAATTTTTTACACACTTGTGTGCATTCTTTCACACATATTGCTTAAAAAATTTGTGTGTATGTATGTGTGTGTGTTTGGGGATTGAACCTAGGGAAGGTTTACCATTGAGTCATATCCCAAGCCCTTTTCATCTTTTATTTTGAGACATGGTCCCTTTAGGTTGCCCAGTGTGTCCTCGAATTTGAGATCCTCCTGCCTCAGCCTCCCGAGCTGCTGGGATTACAGGAGTATGCTACCATATATGACTCTTTTTTTTTTTTTTGTATAGAAGTTTTGAAGTTTCAAGTGGGCAGTTATATCAGCATTTTACTTTATGATTATTGCTATTTTAAAAATAAGTCTTAGCTTAGGAATTAGACCAGAAACATTTCAAGGGGTAGAAGAAAACAAAGGGTCAAGACTCCATCATGCAGGTGCACCACTTTCCTCAACAAGACCCCTAAAGTTAAGAAATAAACCAAGAATCAATAAGTGGGAGACCATCAAATTAAAAAGTTTCTGCACAGCAAAGAAAATGATTAAGAGCATGAAGAGAGAGCCTATAGGACACGAGACCATCTTGGCCAGCTACTTCTCTCACAGGGGATTAATATACAGAATATATAAAGAACTCAAAAAACTTAATGCCAAAACCCCCAAATAACTCTATCAGTAAATGAGCAAAATAACTAAATGTACATTTCTCAAAAGAAGAAACACAAATGTCCAACAAATATATGAAAAAAAGTTCACCATCTCCAGCAATCAGGGAAATGCAAATCAAAACAGCACTGAGATTTCATTTCAGAATGACATTATCAAGGACACAAATGATAATAAGTGCTGGTGAAGATGTGGGGAAAAATATTCCCTGATACATTGTTGGTGCAAATTATTACACCCACTCTGGAAAGCAGTATGGGGTTTGTCCAAAAACTAGGAATCAAACCACCATATGACTCAGTTATCCTTCTCCTTGGTTTTGTCCCCAAAAACTAAAATCAGCATACTATAGTGATACAGCCATCTTCAATATTTATAGCAGCACAATTCACAATTCCAAATTATGGAATCAGCCTAAATACCCATCAGTAGATAAATGGATGAAGAAAATGTGAGATATATATGTATATACACATTTATATATACATATCTCACATTTTTCTTTATTATGTATTATACTATATATAATATATATATCACATTTTCTTCATCCACTCATCTATATATGTGTATATATATATACACATATATATACACACACACATATATATATATATATCCACACAATGTATACATACATACAATGGAGTTTTACTCAGTTATAAAGAATAAAATATAAAATTATGGCATTTGCTGGTAAATAGATGGAACTGGAGAACATCATGTAAATAAGTCAGAGGCAGAAAGTCAAGGGTCAAACGTTTTCTCTCGTATGTGAAACCTAGGCCAAAATTGGGGAAAGAAGGAGGTGGAGGCAGAGGATCCTATATCATAAAGATATAGGGAGGATCAGTGGAGTAGAAGGAGAATGAGAGGGAAGGAGGAGGAACAGGAAAGGGGAGGAAATACGGGATGAATTTAACAAAATCACGCTACACACATGCATAAGTGTACCACAGGGAATTTAACCTTTAGGTATATGTAGAAATGATCAAATCAAAAATAAATAAATAAATGGGTGAAAGGAAGATCAGTAGAGCAGAGCAAGGAGTTGGGGAGAGAGAGGAGGAAAGGGAAAGGTGGCATTGGGTGGATGAGGTTTGAAATCAGATTCTGTGCCTGTATGATTTTGTCAAAATGAACCCAACTACTATGTGTAATTATAATGCTCTAGTAAAAAAGTCGGTCTTAGAAAATCCTTTCTTCCCCAAATGCCATGCAACAATCCATTAATATTTTCTCCTAATATCCTAATATTTTAATCATTTATCTAATATATTTGGAGTTCATTTTCACATAAAATGTAAGGTAAATCTAATGATTTTCTCTAAATACCCTCTCCTGTAGCAACTTTGTCAAGTACTAAGTTCTTAGCTTTTATTTTTGCATAGTGAAACGCATCAGTGTTTTCTTCAGGGTTCCCGTGGCCGAGGCCACCGTTGATAATGGCCTGCTGCCTGCAGAGCCCGTCTGCACATACCTGGACACATGCATTGGCAGGTGCTTCTACATATTTATGGTTCCACTTTAATACTGAAACCATTAGTTTATCTAAACTTTATTTTGGTGTATTGTGTGAAATATTTAACAAATTTTTCTCTAAATCATCAGTTTGATAATCACAACTTATGAAATAATTAACATTTTATCATGTTTTAAAACTCTTATCACATGAATTCTTGAAGCAATTTGGACAGATTTGTGTTCTCTGTTGTATTAGTTTCACACTTTAAAAATTTTTATAACACCTTAAAGCTTATAACTTTTTTAAAATTTTCAGTTTTTGAGGTATACATTGGCATTGAATTATCTTTCAACTTAAATATATCTGTCTAGTAGTGATTTGGAACATTCATTCATGCATATATGCATATATATATATCCATTTTTATCTTAAAAATTGTGCTTCTTCTATAACATAAATATCAAACCTTTATCATCTGCTTCACAGATAGCTTTGTTATTTATTATTTATTGTCTTTATATGCAAGTCTTTAAATAAAAAATATATTTACATTGGGTACAGTAGAATATACCTGTAATCCCAGCTATGTGAGAGGCTGAGGCAGGAGGATCACAAGTTTGAGAACGGGCTCGGGAATTTAGGAGACCCAGTATCAAAATTAAAAATAAAAAGGGCTGGGCGTGCAAGTCAGTGGTAGAGCACCCCTTGGTTTGATTCCTGACACCACACACACACGTACACACACACACATGCACATTTGTTTATAAAGTCTACCTGTGTTTATAGCTTCTAGGTTCCCTGTCTTAGTTAATAAGGTCCTGCCACTATCTGTACCTTTAATTTCCTTTATTTTCTTGCATGATTTGTGTTATTCTAAATTTTACATTTCGGAATTTATCTGAACTGAAAATTTATGTGATAAAACCTAATAATCTAACTTTATTTTTTCACGAGTAGCCTGTCATGCGGGTACTTTTTATGAACAGAAATCTACTTTTATTGCAAATTAAATTTTACATATATTGAGTACTTCTGGAGTCTCTTTTTCCCATAGATCAATTTCTCTCTTCACATGCCAATCTTATACTATGTCATATGTAATACAATACAATATTCTGATAAGTACTGTATTTATTTGATTATAGTGGCAGAAAGACATTCTTAAACATGTAAGCATTAAACAAATAAATATACCTTTGAGTACTCAAAAAATTGTCAGTCCTTGAAAAAAAATTACTTGATGAAATTTAGTCAACAAAGAGATGAATAAAGAAAAGTAATTAAAATTAAGGATTTGGTCATGAAAGAACACATGGGAACATTAAATTCATTGAAATTAAAAAATTTGATCAAACAGTTTTGAGAAATCTGTTGCAAACTGTTTGTGGATGTAATTAATATGGACAATGTAAAGGGAACAAAAGTAAACTCAGTAGCTATTTGGTAATTTGACAATATGTATCAAAATTTAAAATGCATGCAACCTTTGACCCAGCAATTCTCACTCTGCTCATGGGTGTGCCGTGCTTAATTTGGTAATAGCAGAAGACTGGAAACAGTTCAACCCTTCGTTGTGGGGAAACAAGTTAAATAAACACGGTTGTATGGGGCCAGGTGCAGTAGTGCAGGCCTATCATCCCAGCAACTGGGGAGGCTGAGGCAGGAGGATTGCAAGTTTGAGGTCAACCTGGGCAGCTTAGTGAGGACCTGTCTCCAAATAAAAAAATGAAAAGGGCTGGGGGTGTGGCTCAGTGGTAGAGCATCCCTGAGCCTAATCTCCAGTACTGCAAAAAAAAAAAAAAAAAGTGTGTGCATGAAATAGTATCCAAGGAAATGGTTTTTATTATTATTTACTTTTGTTCATAATCAAATTTAACTGCAATACAGCTGGAGTTGGAGCAGAATGAGGAAAACATGGCACCCGAGGGAAGGGACTGCTGTGAGCACAAAGCGTGCAGGGGTCTGAGTGGACAGGGTGAGGGGTGCTCCCCTGAGCCACAGAAGGAACAACCTGGAGCTAAGTCCACATCAGTCAGAGGTGTCCGCCCGTCCACCTCAGCAATAGCCCTCTTCCTGCTGGTCGGCCGTTACAGGGCCCAGAGTGCGCCCAGCCTTCTGTTTGTGCCACCCCACTCCGCAGCCAAGGCCAGTGCTCCATACTGAGCCACATCCCCAGCCCTTTTAATGTGATTTTGAGGCAGAGTCTTGCCAAGATGCAGGCATTGAACTTGTGATCCTTCTGCCTCAGCCTTCTGAGCTGTGGAGTTCCAGGGGGCACCACAGCTCCTGGTTCACCTTTTTAAGAACAAAATCTACCTGGATGATATATCATGAGGGTAACAAGATGAAGTACACCAAATATCTGGGACAGCATGTGGCACGTTATTTAGAGGGTTAGGGGAAGAGGAATCCTTTTGTTTATACTCGATTACAGAATTGACACCATTTATTGACGGGTCCCTTGAGTTCTCTTCTTGCCTGTTCAATCAAGCCATAAATATTAGTTGCACACCTACTAGTCCCTGGGTGCATAGTCCTGTGCTGGGGCTGTGGAAACAGAGAAGAAGGAGCCGAGGGGGCTCCAGGGTGCACTTAAAACAGGTTTCCTGCAAGAGCGTTGCCAACACACACTGTAGGTCTGTTAGTGGTAGAGCGGAATTGGCCATTGAGTGTTCAGCCTGGTGGTTGGTAGATCAGAGCTTCATTTTGTTTTGGCTCCTGTCTTTTCCCAAAGTCAGCTTTAGGACCAACTGATTTAAAGGAGTCTGGTGTTCAGAGTCACAGTCGCAACCGCTTAGGACTGGCCTGGGAGGAAACTGAGGCAAGCACACCCCTGCAGGGAAGCCACGGGGAGCTGAGTGAGCCTTGGGGACAGCTTTCTGGGGCTCTTGTCCTCATCCCTGAATAGCTTTCCCGACTCGGTCCAAAGCCCCACCGCTTCTTGTGGCCCTGCCTGCGTCTCCTGTGGTCTCCCCTCAGGGATGTCCTTTCCATTCCTGAAAGCTGAGTTTCTGACATTCGTATCTGGTTCAAATTTCTCAAGGATTCTTGAAACACTTTTTTTCCCTATGACGCACAATTTGATGTCTATTTTTCTTCTAGCTCAATAATAGCAATCCTATTCTCTGGTGTCTGTAATAGGTCACCGCCTTCATGCAATGCTGTGACTTCGGCTGTTCCTATGCTATTCTTTCTTTCAGTGAATTTCAGGGCTTTTTGTTTGTTTGTTTTATAAAATTGACAACTTTTACACAAATTCCAATTCATTATAAAAAATAAAAATTTGCCAGTACAATACCTCACTTTTTTCTGCTTGTTCCTTCTACTTCCTATGATTGACTTCGTTAGCATATTTCCAGATTGTCTTCTCTGTATTTTCATGCACTTAAATGTTAAGGTGAAATGTGTGTATTTTTTAAAATGGGATTTTAGGGTATAAAGTATTCCATGGGCTCTTGTTACTTAATAGATGCTGAAGCTATTTGACCAGGTATAGTTAGATCTATCTCATTCTTGTTGACAGCTTCGTAGAATCCTATAGTATGGATGAAGTGTGATTTATGTAACCAGTTTCTTGTTGAGATCCAAAGTCAAATGCCTGAGTTTTCCCTAAAACTTACTTTCCCACATTCCTTTCCATTTCATTTAATGGCAAATGTTCCAGTTCCTCAGGCCAAAACTCTTTGAGTTGTTTTTTTCTTTCTAGTGCTTGTCATTTATTGGCTTATGGGTTACTTATTTCCTCTGAGTATATAGGTTTCAGGTTGACAGTTTGAGAAGAAGAGATGGTGACAGTAGAAAGGACCACAGGCAAGCCACTGAAAGGAAAGGAATGGGTGATCGTGTGGGGCAGCCCTGGCAACAGCCCTGGATCCTGTTCTCTGTACCTTCAGCAGGAATTCAGGCCTGCACTCAGAGGCCACCTGTTCCGCCCCTCTCCACCAGGGACTGCTCCCTGGAGTCTTACCACTCACACCTGCTCAGCCACCAAGTCCCGTCAGTTCTTCCTCATGTGTCATGCACACATCCACCTCTCCAATGCCAATGCCACCAGCTGTTCCAAGATGCTGCCAGTTTTGGTCTTCTGCCTCTGAACCCAGTGGGAGCTTCTCACAATGCGCAGGTGGAGCCCTTCAGCAGCTTCTACTTGTCCATGCCTCGTGTCCACCCATGTCCCACATGGCCCACGGGGTTGTGCCCATCTTTCTGGCCTCAGGTACCACACACTCCTTCACCTGCCATGCTTCCCCAGCTGATCTTGTATGGGCTCTTGTCTCAGGGACTTTACACCAGTGGTTCTCCTGAGAGGAAGGCTCTTTCCCTCCACCCTCCATCTCAGATCCTTCAGGCCCCTCTTGCACATGCTTTTCTTAGAAACACCTTCCATGACGCCACAGACCACACTCTGGACTTCCCCTGGGTAACAGTCATCACACCTACGCTTGGTTAAAATCGTCTTCCAGGAGACTCTGCTCCTGAGAGCAAGGATCCCCATCAAATGCTTGCTTATGAGTGAATACAGTCAAAACTTCAGGAGAGCCAACTTTCTCTGAAATTGTCGCCTTTATTCCAGAAGTGATGATCTGGCATGAACTTCTACAGCTGAAACAGAAAAAAGTAGTAGAAGAAAACCTGGTGGGAGTGGGACAGAAGCTTTTCCTGTAGTCCCTCCTGGACCAGGTTCCAGGCAGTGGTGGGGACTGAGACCAGAGTCACACTGTGGTCAAGTCAGTCATTTTCCTCTTATCACATATGTAGGTGTTTGATATGTACAGATGTGTGTATAAAGTGTGTACAGATGTGTGTATAAAGTGTGTCATGAATTGTCCAAGAATTTGTTTAGAAATTGGCAAAAGCTGAATGTCTTTGATTCAGCTTTACCTCCTGGGCCATCTCTTCATGGTCCGCGCGAAGACAGGGCTGAGACACTGCTGTGTTGTTCTTAAGAGCTGCAAGTGGACTTGGTCTCTACTGACTGTTTCCCTTTAGTGCTTCCCTCAGAACAATTTTACCCCCTTTGATGCTTCCTGCAATCAAATCATCAAATCAGCCAACTCTGGAGAAAGAAGGAAAACGCACTGTCCTGTTCTTAATCCTAAATTAACATTTTCATCTTATAAATTGGATACAATTGAAGCTAAAAAGGATACAAGGCTTTGGGAAAGTTTTGAGTGATCGAGATAGAATGTGACCTCAGCTCTAATTACAGCGTTGTCAAATTGGGACTATAATTTAAGAATTTAACCCTTATATTTAAAATGTGAGGGTTTTGTATAACTGCAAGAATACATAAACAATGATGACATTCTGAAGAGGAAAGAAATGGAAAGTAAACGAGCCTGCTGGCTCTCCTATTATATTTAGGTACTCTGGTGGAGAAGGACAAATTTAGCTCTAGGATTCCTTACAACACAGGCACGATACACCAAGATCTTGTGACCAGACCTGCTCTTTAATCTGCGACGCTGGTTACAGCAGAATTTATAATCAGTTGAGGGTTTGACGGACTGACAATAACCTCTCTGCTCCCATTTTTATCTCCATGATTGCTTATTTATTACAGGAGCCTGATATTTATTCTTAATTATATGCTAATCATAATTACTAAGGAAATTGCTGGTTAGCCTGTCTGGCATTAGGGGATCAAAAGGAAACCCATGATGGAAACAGAAACATTTCATTAGAAAACAAAAGGAATCAGAATGCAGCACAGTTTGATATCATCCTGATTGGGCTCTGACAAATTATTATTAATAACTCGACTAAAAATTTTCACTGGAGATATACAGAGCCAGGTTGTCGCAGCATGTGGATCAGGGTTTTCTGCATCTGTGAGTAACTGAGGAGGTTCCCAAGATGGACAGGGATGGCGGTGCTGCCCAACCCCGGGCCAGGCCGCAGCCTGTTCTGCAGCTTCTGCCCTCTGGCCTCTGTGCCTTTGTCTCCTGCCGCTTTCAGTCTCTGGCACTACTTTCTTTGTCCACTTTTTGTCATGGAACATTCTGGTGGGAATATAATTCCATGTACTGCTTCTTTGGATATTTGCATTTTTATTTACTCTCTCTCTAATTGGAAAATTAGAGGTTTGAGTTCCTGCTTAATTTTGAGCATGACTTTTTTTCTTTTTTCTTTTTTTTTTTAAAGTAAGGGGCACTATCCCAGTGCCTCTAAGAATAGACTGTTGCCTGCTTTCCTTCTGGCAAAGTGAATTCTGGAGCTGAAGTGCAAGATGTTGTGGAAGGATTAAGAACGCTCCTGCCTAGTCAGTTACGGCAGAGAACAGAGGGAGGTTTGGAGAAGGTTAGGAAACATTTTCCTTTTAGGGTCCTGAAAGGTTAAATGACCCTTAAAACGGGTCCATGGTAGATAATACACCCAGCAGTGCTCACCAAGACTAGGGAAATGCAAAAAGGACCTTTCAAATGAAGTGCAGTGAGATAATTTGCAATAATTTTGCATGTAACTCATCCAGCCTAATAAGAATATGATAGCTGGGGAAATTTACATAACGGAATAAAAAAATTGAGCTTTCTCCCACAGATAACTGATAAGAAGTAGTTAGAAAGCAATGTGTTGATACAAATCATCAAGTTCAACAGCTTAGATGTTCTGCCCTTAGCAGAATCAAGGAATCACTTAGAGTGTTTAGAAACTGTTCTCCTAGATCTCAGCCAACAGGCTTGCAGTTAATGTGGTTCTTTCTAATTTGGGGCAGCAGTGTCACTATTTATCCTGTGGTCATTTGGGAGTTAGAACCAGCTTGGATGGTGTGGAGCAGAGGCTTATAGAAAAACAAAGTTTATTATATATGAAGGACCTGGAAATTTGAAGGAAAGAGCCAGTTATATATAATCTAACCAAACGAGAGATGAGGAGAAATTGCATATGTCTGCAGAAGGTCCTCAACAGAATCTGTTTCATAGTTACCACACCGTGGTGGCCAGAAAGAAGGTACTCTTGGAACCATGAAACATGCTGGAATATGTAGATGGAATCTGAAAAGAAAGAGAGTTTTTAGAAATCTTAGAAATCTAATGCACTATGTAATGTCTTCCTATGGGTCCAGTATGGCCATTTTTAAAGATAACACTGTAATAAGAAAAGAGTTTATTTGGGGAACAAACCACATATCTCCAGTTTTTATGTCAGGTTAGGAGAGTAGTGCACCCAACCATGTCAACAGGTAAGACAGAGCCTGTTTGATGGGCTCTTTGGTAAGATGACAGAGCCACTGCCATGACAGGGACAACTGCACCCACCCTGCTGGGCCACTGTGAGCCTGAGGAGCAGACAGGTGTGACTGTGGGCATGAATGCCAAGCCAGCCTCTAGTGCAGAGGGCTGGGTGCTCTGCATCAGCTGAACCAACTGGGAACACCACCACCACATGGCCCGCGACACATTCTTCTGAAACTCGGCAATTTCCAAGTAGGTTTAGCGGGGGAAGGTTACTCACCAAGTGAGGAGTGCGCAGTCCCAGGATCTGCATGCAGCAGTGGTCTGGTTTCAAGCATATGCTGCTTGTAATGTCCTGTTATGTGGGGAAAAAACACAACAACAACAACAAAAAAACCAAAACACCCATAATGGATTACTTTTCTGGAGGCATTTTGCATTAAATGAATTTAATTAGCTTCTCTGAAACTACTTTTTACGTGGTGATTTCAGTTTCTAAGAACAGTAATCCATTGACTGCTCTGGCCACTAGATTTTTCTTTTACAGTACCCTCTGTCATGGTCACCAACCCCTTCTCTCTCCCTCTGTTTTTGTGGTGCTGGGATGCAGCCAGGGTCTCAAGCGAGCTGGGCAAGTTCTCCACCACTGAGCTATGTCCCCAGCCCAACCCATAAACCTTTCCTCCTCATGAGGAAACTTTTTCAGATCTTGGCTGAGGCAAAAGAAAATTTAGCATTTAGATCGTGATTTATTGAGTAAAAATAGAAACTCAGCAAACTAAGTAAGAAAAAATTAAACTAATTTTTTTATTTAATTGAGTTAATAAGACTGTTTTCAAAAATGGTTTTGAGTAGGTACTATGGGTGTTTAAATAATATTGAACAGAATACAAATGGCTCTTTTGGTTGGCATGCAGAGCCAGTCCCTTGAGTGAGCTCGATGCCTTTACCTCAGCTCTCTGTATTTTATACGTTGGGATGTGTCTTTCCTATTGTGACAAGTTTCTGAATTCTCATGTCACCTTGATTCATCTCATGTGAATTTTGGTGTAAAGGTTTATTTACAAACATCAATCTGTTCAAATTCATGTGAAAAGCCTGGTTCCCTCTTCCTACCATGTGAACAGGATCAGACTCACACTGTCTTTTTAATTATTAGATCTGTCTTTGTTGTTTAGCACATGCATTTTGGATGTTAGAAAAAGCCATTAATCTTCTAAAGCCCCAGTCATGGTGTCTGCACACATCCTTCTGGGGTCCATGGAAAGGTGTCCTGGTTCCATGTGGGCTGGCATGTTAGTCTGTCGTGATAAAGACTGGGAACGTGTGGTGCCGATATTGTCATGCAATAACCAGTGGGTTACGTGAAATGCTTTGGTGACCATCGCTTCACAATAAAGTAGGCAAAGAATAATTTTTATGTCACATTTGGTTTTTGAAAAAAGGTGGGAAGAGCCAGGTTTAAGAAAAGCAAGCGACAGAATTGCCCTTGATTATTTTACCCAAATCATTAAAAATAGCACATCCTTAGTTTTAAGCATTTATTTTAGATCTCCTTTGTTCACATTCCTACCCAGCACCCTTTGGAGGACTTGGATAATCACTTCCACTTATTCCAGGTGACAACACTCTGCATCTTTCTTTGTCTTATTGACATGGTTTTGAGCATAGCTGTTCTTTTCTTGGCCATTGGCAGCTTCCTTGAAGAGCTACCAGGCGCTGAGTGTGTACACATGCTACATTATACTTATCAGTGGGAGAAGTCATGACTTTTTTTTTTTAAAGAAAGGGTAAAAGATGAAAAGAAAACATGAAATGTACAAGGGAACATAAACTGAGTGAGTAGAACTAGCAGCTAAGGGAAAAAATGCATAAAGGAAAAAAAAGAAAGAATTAAAAAACACTCAGGTCCCAGGGAATTATTTTAGGTTACAATAGACAATAAATTCAGTAAAAAAGAAAAACAGGGAGGAAAGTTCTGAAAAAAAATGGGGAAAAATAGCAGGAAGGTGTATTTCAGGCAAAGCAGAAATAATGGGGGGAAAAAAGCTATGCTAAAACAAGATTTATTTTAAAATTCAAGAAAAGAGTCGACACATAAGGCTAGCTGATCTGCAAAAACATATAAAGATCCACAAAAGCAAAAACATTAAAAAGAATTTTACAGCTTATGACACTTCCATTCTGATTATTTCTATTTTTGAAAAATGGCTCTAATCAGATGACCAATTACAACAATGTTTCTAGGGTATAATTTAGGCCTTAGAGTTTATGTGTTTAACCTAATGCTATAGGAATGGGAAAGGAAACCATTACAGACATCATCTCGAGGTAGCAGCCCAGTCAAGAGAATGTACGTGAAGGAAACTTTCTTATTACAAGGCCAGCTGTCCTAAAGGCTTCCTAGGCCGTAATTGTGATTAAACAGCACCCTGCCGCGAGGCAGAGTTATAGCCAATAACAACGTATTGACATTTATACGGTTGCGATGCTCTGGCCTGCACTCGGGTAACCCGTGCCTGGTGATCGCCAAGTGTGCACCTTCACCACGCACCAGGAGAAAAATAGCAGACTTGATTAAATACAGTGAGATGTTAATATAAAATAATAAAGTTAAGTATCTCATATAAGGTTGTTCCTGACAATTTGTTTTCCTCATTGAGTCGGTGAATGCAATTTATGGAAAAATAGCCCTTCGTATTATTTCCCCAAAGTTAGGTTCCATGAATAATTAGTTTTACTAAGCAGTTATTAAAGCTTCACTGGCATTGTAAATCAGTTGAAAATGAGGGGCAATGGGAGAAAGCCATTAGCTTTTGAGAATGCTCTTCTTGTGCATTGTAAACTCTAGGTCACAGGGTTTTGTGTTATTGTAATATATTAGATGATGCAGTTGGACTTATTTAAACCTTCTCTTAAACATTTTCACCCTCTTCGATGCTTGAGACTGTAAAAAGTTGCATATCGACTTACACTTCTACTGAGTTCTCCTCCAAATCGGGTATTTCTCTCCCTCTTATTTTGTGATCATAAAGGTACTAATGGATGCTTTCACTGATGGCCCCTACTTAAGGAAAATGAAAACTAAAAACGATCCTGGTTCTTTAAAAGTTTATCCCTGTGGCACCATCGTGTAAGCATACATATGGGACAGTAAAAATGGAAGACGACACATTAAATGACATTATTATAAAATGCAATACTCTTGGAATGATCCCTTATTAAATTAGGCTCTATGATCTGAGATGAATTTCCCCGATCCCTAATCCATCACTGGAGAAATATTAAAAGATAGGTCTCAACTGGTATTAGAATCGCACTCAGTCTCGACTTTCATTATTTTGAATTAGGGTGCTACCGGGGGAAAGCCTCTTAATGAGAATTAGAGTGATTCACTGGCCTTCTTTTGGATTTTGACAAGTAAAATATTAACTCTTCAGTCACAGCTGTCTGAATTAAAATACTTGGCAGCCGCAGATGCACAAATTAAATTGGCCTTTATGTTTCCATATTGCTGACCTCCTTAGAGGCAAAACATCAAACCCAACAATAACAAAAAAGTCACAGTGTGTCATTTCTTGGAAGAAAATGTATTTATTGAAGTTTTATATTTGTTTCAGCTTTAACATATAATTGAACAACTCTAGGACATTTCAAAGTGGAGTTTTGTTTTAATTATAACTTAAATAACTTCAGCTACACATCAGTTATTCTAAGCCATTAACTAGGTGTTAAAACAATCAAGGGAGTTTTCGGGGGTTTCTTACTGGTTTAAATCCCATTAATCAGACCTCTGAGCTGAATTCAGAGTAAATATAGTGAATTCAGCATCAGTTAATTTAGAACAAAAGTTCCCTTGGAAATGCACAAAAAATGCATTGCTCTCTTTAATCTAGAAATTGATAGAATTAAAGATGCAAAATTAGCAGAATACAAAGAAAGACTTGTTGGTCTCCTAAATAAGGTATTCAGATTTGGAATCTAATAACCTAACCAAAGATAAACAGAGCCTAGTTTTTTTCTTAACATAATGGCCATGCATATCTGTTTCTTACTCAGTAGAGTTAGTGATCTGAGTAAATACTCAATATTGTTAGTAATTTATAGAGTAATTCAAATAATGATGAAAAATATCTGTTCTGTCATCAAGTACTGATTTCTGATTCCTCTGCCTTTCTGTGGTCACTAGAACATCATCTTCCACTCCTTTCTAATTACTACTCATTGATCTGAACTTGTGATTGGTTGAACAATGATTTGAGATAGAC
>JAJEJO010048469.1:128721-181221 GCA_020662805.1 Glaucomys volans | reverse complement strand
CCATTATGTGTCACTGTTCAAGTCTAGCATATGCAGCGTGATTCTGTAGTCCAAGCATTTATGTATGTCTATAAGCACATGCTCAGGAAACTATGTGACTTCAATGCAAAAATTTATCATTTAGTTTCTTGAGCTGAAAGTTGGGTCTTTCAAATAAGCTTAATAATGCCCCATGTAAACTATGAAATAGAAAAAGAACTGCTGTTCTATAGACAGGTGGCAGAGTGACAAGAGAGGGAATGAGCAGTGATCTATGGGATCCTAGACAAGCAGACCAGAGCATCAGATGCAGAGCTGACCCTGTGACGAGGTAGGGACGGGTCCTGCTGGCCACGCCCCTTGGCTGACGGACACCACACCTAATAGCAGAGGAAGGAGAGCAGAGTTTATTCTGAATCTGTGACCTTAGGCCCATTGCAGGGTGAGAAATACAGTGGTTTTGCAAATGAGGGGAGTATGCACTTAGAAATTAGATTATGTGTTATGTATTAATTTACTGCATCCACAAAAAACGGCTTTTTCGGGCGCGGTGGCGCATGCCTGTAATCCCAGCACTTGGGAGGCTGAGGTAGGAGAATCTTGAGTTCAAAACCAGCCTCAGCACTTAGTGAGGCCCTAAGCAACTCAGTGAGACCCTGTCTCTAAATAAAATACAAAATAGGGCTGGGGATGTGGCTCAGTGGTGGAGTGCCCCTGGGTTCAATCCCCAGTAAAAAAAAAGCAAAACAATACAAAACAAAATAATAAAAGAAACGGCTTTAAAAAATTTTTTCTTCTAATATATTTACTAATCTGTATCACTAATTACTAATCTGTATTACTATTATTAATCTGTATTTCATATGCATAGAGAGAAAAAAATAGAGCATAGAAAGATAATAACTTAGAGAAAACATTTCTAAAATTTCCAAGTAAACTCTATCCTAGATATGTGCACTGAACATTGTGCTTGGCCCAAAACCAAAACATCAAATGAATTTTTTAATTTTTCCCGTATATTTGTTAATTTTATTTCTTTTCTTTTTCAAGCATGTGAAACATTAATATGGTTCCAAACTTCAGAACTGTACAAAAAGATGTTCTTGGACAGTTACATGCCTGCCCCAGTTCCCTCTGTCATTTCCCTTCTCTCCTCCCTGAGGTTCAAGCCTCAACATTCTCCACTGTCTCAGGTTCATGCTCCCTGTGTTTCTTATTGAATAAATAACAGAGTCATGCATGTTTTCTTCTCTTTGCTTCCTTTTTCATAAAGCTAGCATATTTTAGGTGCTCTTTTACCCTCAGCTGTTTTCACTTAATGTGGTATATAGTTATGCGATGTGTTTTAAACTTCTACCATAAAACTTTCTACAAATGTTCTTTTTCTTTCTTTCTTTTTTTGGTAGCTGCGTAGTACTCCACCGTATACTGATACCCTATTGGATGTATCATAGTTTATCCAGCCATTCTCCTATATAAGAACATTTCAGTTGTTTTCAATATTTTGTAATTTCAAACAGCACTGCAATGAATAATCTTATGAATACAGATTTTCCTATTGTTGAAAGCATTGAATAATTTTTGAGTTAATTGTTTTCCCTTTGGATTTTTACTCTTGCAGTAGATTTTAGTGTAACATGACATTAGGTGCTCCCCTTCTGAGGCAAGTGACACAATGAATGTCACAACCACCCAGCTTCCCATCATGAAGATTGTCATGCTGCTTGTTTTTGCTGTCCTGCTTTGACTTTGCTGTAGTCCGGCTATTATTTTGCTAGTCCTTGCAGACTGAGAAGAAGGAGACAGAAGAAGTTTTGCTGGTCCTGAGAGACCACACCAGCTCACTCTTTTTGATAGTGTGCTTATAAAACAACACTCCACAAGTTACCTGGAGTTTAACTTGATTGTGTTAATTTAGGGTCCTTTTCATATATGGGAAATGTGATTACCTTCACTCAGAGAAAACCCCAAGACTTTCTCATGGGGCTCCTTTAAGCCTATCACTCCAGAATCCTTAGGGATGAGCCAGAATGCAGTGGAAAGTTCACCACAGCTCCTTCCATGCAACACTTAAATTTCTTGCAAGTCCATTCTTAAAGGCACATGTCTGTTGAAGGGTTACTGAGCTAGAATAAGCAGATGAGGCCTCTACTCAAACTGTTACTGTCTTAGGCGAAATGGTAGCGCCGTATTACTTAAAGTTTGCATACAAAATCCAAGATAGGAAAAATGTATTAATATTTGAACACAATGATGATATACCACGGAGGGAAAGCCATGTGCAACGTAAGCAATGAAAAGTAAATCGCAGATTTGGGAATTGTCACACCTGGAGAACTATGAGAAGAGGGATCAAAGCTGAGCATGCGTGGTGGAAAGCAGCCTGGGGGTGTGGAGGATGCGTCAGCCTCGTTGGGGCGGACCCAGGAAGACAGACACGTGTGGCCAAGACAGCGCGGTCTGCACAACTCCTCTGGGGAAACAGGCGCTGTGCGCCAGGGTTCGCAGTCGCCAGGGACCCAGCGCTGAAGGCGTGGCCCTTCTGACTTCCGCAGCCAGCTTTGCAAAAGCCCAGAACCCGGCAGAGGGGAGGGAAGCTCCTTGGCTGGGTGCCTGAGTGTCCCATCTCCGTCCTGGAAAGGTTCAGGGTGCTACAGGGCCAGACCCTCATGACGCCACCTAGACACAGCGGCCTTCCCCGTTCCCTAGGAAAGTCATGCTGGCCTGCGTGTTTTCGTTACCAATAAATAATACATCAAAGTTGAAACCTCCAGTGATTTTTTTTTCTGCCAATTTCTTTCCTTTGGACTTCTGATTTTGGGTCTCTCCAAATAAGCAAGATGCTCGTTGATTCATTTGTTTTTACCTTTTATTATAAAAATGTCAACCGCATGTCAAAGAAAGATTGTATGAGAAAATGAACCCAATGACCCAACTTTAATAATCACAAGTATTTTGCCAATCTAGTTTTTCACCAATTTCTACAACTTTTTGGTTGGTGGTTGTGTTTTAAAGGAAATCCCAAACATTGTATTGTTATGTCATTTGGTTTATACAAACTTATAAATTAGTTCGATTCTTTTTCACTGTGAAACTTTGGAAAGTGGAAAGCAAGCTGGAGTCCAGCAGCTCAGAGGACACCACGGAGACAACATATGGGAAGGACATCATGCCCAGGGAGCCAGCAACACACAGAAAGCTGCAGGACCAGCCTGGAGGTCTTGTTATGAGGGACACTTGTGGGCGGGTGGCACAGATGGCTGCTCTGGGCTGAGGCTCAGGGTGAGACTGTAGGTTCTGGGAAGGAGACTGACAAGAGCCATGGGAAGCACTGAGCCACTGTGAGGCGGGCTGGCCCTTCCCCACATCCACTGCAGCAGCTCACATCCCTCCCGGCTGCGCTGGGTCAGTGCCAGTCCAGGAGGCTGGTGAATGGAGAAATGAGCAGGCCCAAACCTGGCACAAGGACCAACCAGGTGTCTGCTGACCTTGACAGGTGCCCAGCCTGCGTCCCCAAGCTTTCTAGTCCTCCCAGTCTGGAGTAGAGCTGTTCTGCTTTCTGGGTGCAGAAGTAGCCACCGTGACCGTGGCAGGCAGTGGGTGTTCTCTAGAGAAACCACCAACAGCACCCTCACCCACTCCCTCGCCCTTTCCTGCCTGGAGGACCAGGAAAACCAACGTTCCCTCTCAGGTTCAAGGCCTTCCGCTGTAGAACCCAGAAGGGCCAAGGCTGCAGATAGAGGTCATGGGCGGTCTGCTGGAGAATCTCTGGGTTGGGGAGGCTGGGCTTTCTGTTCTGTTCGGCCATGAGCTGATTGAAGTCGTCCTCTTTATGATGGTCAATCTGCTTTATTCAAAGTCCACAATTTAATGTTACACTTATCCAAAATGCCCTCACAGAAGCACCCAGAGTAATGTTTGACCAAATATCTGGACACCCCATGGCCCAGCCAAGTCAATACATGAAATTGACCATCATGGACTCAGTGGTAGTTGAGTGGACACTCATGGGCACAATAACTTAAATGCAGGTTTAAGGCCAACGAGAGGATGCGGATCTCATACTCCTAGAATGTCAGTGCCAAAGGGACTTTGTGGATGACTTGCTTTAGCTGTTTATTTTAGCTGAGAAATCCAGGCCCATCGTGATTAAATAAATTGCCCAAGATCCCACATACAATGAGTAAATAAATAAGATAAGTATCGACAGCGCCCTTCCACTTGCCAGGCTCTGTGCTAGGCGCTGGGGAGTTGGTGGTGGACTGAGACACTTACTGTCCTTGATCTTATGAGCTTCACTGGGAAGGGACATGTCACAGTTAGTTGGAGGGATTTGGAGCAGATGAGGTGCTGGTGCACAGGACCCAAGTGTGGGCAGGTACCAAAACTGGAAGAAACTGAATGAGTTTGCAGGGTTGAGAGAGATTCAGAATGAATCAAAGAGGCAAAGAAAAGACCCAAGGATGCTGTTGATGTGCCCCTCTTCTAAACACAGCAAACTCCCCCACCCCATCAGCAGTCTCTCTTTTGGAGTGCTTGGCAATCTTCAAGCAATCAGAAGAGCACAGGGATCATTATTGCTGTTTAGCCACACAAAGAATTAAGGCACTGAGCACCCCAGCGCCTTGCCCAAGGCCTCTGAGAAGTTTTGATTAGAGAACTAGAATTAAAAAGTCACAAGGGAAGGCCCGGCTTCTCTGAGACAATCATGGGAAAGGAATGATTTATTCTGAGAATTGAAGTAGTCATCTTGGAACCGTTGGTGAAATCATAGTGCAAAAATTAGCCTTCTCCCACCCCCAGTGCAACAATTTAGCAGTGATTGTGGTAACAATTGCTGGGCGAGTTGTGTGCCGATCAGCTTGGGCATTCCCGGGGCTGAGCCCCCAGTTCCCCTCCTCGGCACCCCGCCCCCGTGCTCCCTGGAGGGCTCCCCAGCCACGCACTCTGCCCCTCCTGGACCCTCTCCTGGGTGTGTCATGTAAACACAACCCGAGTGGCCGGAGGGAGCCGTCTCCTTAGGCAGCCTCTGCAGCGGTTCCCTTGATTTATTGTTGGATGGAAGTTTCCATTAAACAGCTGCCCCTCTCCCTGCCCGACTCTCTGATTTACATTTACCTGTGGTTTTTCTGAATGTATTGAAAACATTTAACTTTTATCATTCTTTAATTTTTAATAGTCTTATGATTGTCACTTAATTAAGCTTTAATAGGGTCTACTGAAGAACGAGAAACCCACGCTCACCGGCGAGCGCTCTGTTTTCATTATGTCTGACAAGTCAGAGAAACGAAGAAACCAGGGGAATGTTTGCATCTGCAGGGAGGCGAACGGGGCATGTGATGGGCCCGGAGAGGGGCTCGCCTGGGTCAAGGGAGGGTTCTTCAAAACCACAAGACGGTCGGATGGCATTCAGATGTGCCTCTTGCGGCTAATATTGTGGGCCACTGTTAACTCTGAGTCACTTTTCAAGTAGAGTGGGGACCCCTGCCTTCTCTCCTCTGCTTGGGAGGCGGCGAGCCCTGGCCCACGTCCTAGAGGGTGTCTTCTGGCCCTGTGGCTGCTCAAGCGCTGCTTAACCTCGGGCCCGAGTTTCTTCATAATGAAGCGGGTTTCTAGTTTCTTCTCTGTAGCTCTTTTGCGATCAGCTGCAATGGATCCCTGGCACCACCCCGGGTCCACCTCGCCCATGCTGCCAGCACTCGCCCTGGAAGTTTGCCAAGCAAGTCTCACGCCTGGGAGAAGCTACAACTCACCAAGACGTGTGATTTGCTCATTGGTTACCATGTGTTTAAGCACCACATTGTTTTTGAGACTTAGAAAGTTATACCAGAATTATCAAAGTTAGGCATCTAAATCACCATTTCAGAATTCAATCCCAGGGTTTTTTTTGGGGGGGGGGCGGTGCTGGGGATTGACCCCAGGGGCACTCGACCACTGAACCACATCCCCAGCCCTATTTTGTATTTTATTTAGAGACAGGGTCTCACTGAGTTGCTTAGGGCCTTGCTAAGTTGCTGAGGCTGGCTTTGAACGCACGATCATCCTGCCTCAGCCTCCCAAGTGCTGGGATTACAGGCGTGCGCCACCGTGCCTGGCCCAGGGTTTTGAAATTATTTTATTTAAAAAAAATTAAAGTCAATTTGAAGTTCAGCAAATGTGCCATGGTTAAGGAGAACTGAAATAAGTATAACTTATTTAATAGTCCCTTTTAGGCTAAGAGTCAAGTACACACGGATTCTCCTTTATTTTTATCCAAACCACATCCAGAACTTGATCCATATCTCTTTGTTAATGTCTATGATCTGCATTTGGTATTCACATCGGTAAATCTTTCTCTTATTCACTCTCTTTTTTCCAAACAAAACTGATTCAGAATCTTCACGCCTGAGGTGATTCAAAACTGAAGCAATTTGCTAAGTGAGGGTGAGCAGCCCAGATGGCTGTGGACACAGGCGCGTCAGGGAAATGCAAAGGCAATGGAGAGTGATTTCCCATGTGCCTCAGAGCCTCCTGTTCCTCTCCACAGCTGTAAGGTGGTTTTTAATGGCACCTTACAATGACTCTGGGAGGTTCTTCTATTGTTCAAAAAATTACTTAAAGGGTGGAAGCTGCCGAGCTCACGTTCTGAGGCTTGATGCCAAAACCAGACAAGATAATGCAGGAAGAGAAAATTATAGCCTCTTTCACCCATGAACAGAGAGGCAAAGATCCTAAATGAGGTTTTTATTTTATTCTTTTTTGTTGGAGTGCAACTTACAGGGAAGGGCACAATCTTAAGTGTATACAACTTGATGAATCTTTGCATACACATATGTCTTGTAACCCCAGGTCAGAACACAGTTGCAACACATAGCAGGTTTGCTTATACCATCTCACAGTTAATGCTAACCATGTCAGTTGACTTTCAGTTACTATGACAAAATGCCTGAGGGAATCAACCTGAAAGGAGGAAGAGCTTATTTTGGCTCACAGGTTCAGCAGGTCAGCCCTTAGCTACTGGGTCCTATTGTTGGGCCTGCTGGGCATGACACCCCAGGGCACAAGCATGTGGTGGAGCAAGCTGCTCACCTCACAGTGCTGGGAAGCAGGACAGAGAGGGCAGGGCTGGGATCCCCAGGCATCCAGCTTCCTTGAGCTAGGCCTTCCTTGCACTAGGTTTTATTCTTTACCTTTCATGTTTAAGCTCTATGATCCATATTTTTTTTTTTTTTTGGTAAGAATATTCCCCAAATTTTATTTATTTTCCAACTTTATGTAGGCATGGTTGTCAAATAAAAGTCATGTATATTAAAGTTGTACATTAGATCTCCATCTTATTTCTTCATTCTGCACATCTTAATCTTTGCACCCTTGACCAATGTCTCCGACTCCCCACCCCACTCTCTAGCCACTAGGCACCATCTGTTTCTATGAGTTCATTTCTTTTTCTTGGGTCCTCTCTGTGAGGGAGAGCATGCCACATGTGTCTTTCTGTGTCTGGGTTATTTTACCTACTATAATGCCTTTTACGTTCATCCACATTGTCACAAATGACAGGATTTTGTTCCTTTTTAGGGTTAAGTAATATTCCATTATACACACACACCACATTTTCTTTATCCATGCATCCTTCAATGGACACAGGGTGATCATACATCTTGGTCGTTGGGAATGAGTCTTCCCTGAACAGTATCTCTTTGAGATACTGATTTCATTTCCTTTGGCTATATATCCAGAGGTGGAATCCTGGAGCATACAGTAGTCTACTTTTAGGATTTTGGGGAATCGCTATTACTGTTTTCCACATGGCTGAGCCAATCCACACCCACATCAGCAGCGTGTGAAGTTCCTTTGCTCTGTGTTCTCACCCATGTTTATTATATTTTGTCCTTTTGGTGATAGTCATTTTAACAGGTGTAAAGTGTTATTTTATTGTGACTTTGATTAGCAATTCCATGATGATCATGATGTTGATCTCTCTTCATGTACCTGTTGGCCATTTGTATGAGAAATGTCAATTCAGGTTCCCTTTGCTCGCTTCTCAAATGGGTGTTTTTTTGTGTTTTGTTTTTCGTTGTTTTGCTATTCAGTTGTTTGTGTTCTTGTATATTTTTGTTTTTTTTGTTTTTTTTTGTACTGGGGATTGAACCCAGTGGCACTCCACCACTGAGCCACATCCCCAGCCCTATTTTGTATTTTATTTAGAGACAGGGTCTTGCTGAGTTGCTCAGGGCCTCCCTAAGTTGCTGAGGCTGGCTTTGAACTTGCAATCCTCCTGTCTCAGCTTCCCAAGTGCTGGGATTACAGGTGTACGCCACTGCGCCCGGCTTATATTTTGGATATTAACCTCTCATCAGATGTAGGGTTTTCAAATATTCTTTCATTTCCATAGGTTGACTTTCAGTCTGGTGGCTATTTCCTTTGCTGGGCAGAGGCTCTGTAGTTTGATGCAATCCCATTTGTCTGTGTTTGCTTTTGTTACCTGTGCTTTTGGGGTCACATTAAAAAAATTGTTCAGATGAATATCAAAACTCTTTCTCCAGGCTGGGAATATAGCTTAGTTGGTAGAGCACTTGCAAGGCAAGCACAAGGCCCTGGGTTTAATCCCCAGCACCACGAAAAACAAAACAAAACAAAAAAACCTCTTTCCTGTGTTCTTCTTCTATGAATTTTATAATTTTGAGTGTTATGTTTAAGTCTTTACTTCATTTTAACTGATTTTTTATATGATGTAAGGTAAGGGTCCCGATTCATTTTTTTTATGTGAATATACATTTTTTTCCAGCACCATTATTGAAGAGACTATCCTTTTGTCTTCGTTCTTGACAATTTGTTGAAAATAAATTGACCACAAATGTGTATTTATTTATGGGCTGTATATTCTGTTTTATTCTTCTACATCTTCTGCTGTTTTTTTGACAGTACTGTGCTGTTTTGATTACTATAGCTTTGTAGTATATTTTGAAATCAAGTAGTGTGATGCCTCTAGCATTTTTCTTTCTCAAGATTGTTTTGGCTATTCAGTGTCTTTCATGGTTCTAAATGAATGTTAGGATTTTTTTCTATTTCTGTGGAAAATGCCATTGGAATTTTGATCAGAGTTGCATTAAATTTGCAGATTGCTTTCAGTAGTATGAGCATTTAAATTATGTTAATGCTGCCATTCTACGAACATAGAATATCTTTCCATTTATTTGCATCTTCTTCAATTATTTTCATTAATGTTTTTTGTTTTATGTTGGTTTGTTTGTCTCTGCAGTGCTAAGGATCTGTCCCAGGGCCTTGCACATTGTAGACACTCTACCACTGAGTTACACCCTGAACTCAAATTTTGCAGTTTTGAGTGTACAGATCTTTCATCCTTGGTTAGGTATTTTATTTTATTGTTGATACTGTTATTAATACGATTGTTTTCTTTTTTTTTCTTTTCTTTTTGGATTGTTCATTATTAGTGTTTAGAAACAATTGGCTTTTGTATGTTGATTTTGTATCCTGAAACTGTAGTGATTTCATTAATTTTACCAGTATGTGTGTGTGTGTGTGTCGCTTTAGGAATTACTATATATAAGGTCAAGTCATCCTCAGGAAGGCAATTTTACTTCTTTATTTCTGATTTGGATTTTCTTCTCTTTTTCTTACCTAATTGTTCTGCTAGGGCGTCTAGTGCTGTGTTGAATAGAAGTGGTCTCCTTGTTTGTCTCTGATCTGAGAGGACAGGCTTTCAGCTTTCACTGTTCAGTATGATCTGAGGTATGAGTTTGCCTCATATGGCCTTTATTATATTGAAGAACATTCTTTCCATGCCTAATTTATTAAGAGATTAGATTAGATGCTGAATGTTGTCAAATGCTTTTTTTCTGCATCTATTGAGATGATCATATGATTTTTATCACTCATTCTGTTGTATTTATTGATTTTTATATAATGAACCATCTTTGCACCTCGGAAATGAAAGCCACTTGATCTTGGTGTATGATCTTACTGTGCTATTGAACTTGGTTATAGTATTTTGTTGAGGATTTTTGCATCTATGGTCATCAAGGATATTGGACTGCAATTTTCTAGTAGCATCCTTGTCTGGCTTTGGAATCAGGGTGATGCTGGCCTTAGAAAGTAAGTTTGATAATGTTCAAGCTTACTTGACTGGGGCAAGATGGTGAACTCAAATGCAGAAGTTAGGTCTTTTTCAAAATTTTTGGAAAACATTGGTATTAGAAAAGATTGGTGTTAGTTATTTTTTAAATGTTTGATAGGATTAACCTGTAAAACTGTCAGGTCATGGTTTCTCTTTGTTGGGAGTTTTATTTTTTTTTATTACTGATTCAATCTCTTTAATATTGGTCTGTTTGGATTTTCTATTTCTTCATAATTTAGTCTTGGTAGGTTGTATGTTGCTAGGACTTTATTAATTAATTTCTTCCAGATTACCCAATTTATTGGTGTACAATTGTTCATTGTAGTCTCTTATGACCCTTGGTATTTCTATGGTATCAGTTGCAGCATCTCTTCTTTCATTTATAATTTCATTTTAATTTTCTCTTTCTTATTTTATTAGTTTAGAAAATGGTTTGTCTGTTTATCTTTTCAAGAATCACTCTTAGTTTCATTGATTTTTTGAGCATTTCTCTGTTCTGTATTTGTGTGTGTGTGTGTGTGTGTGTGTGGTGCTGGGGATCGAACCCAGGGCCTTGTGCATGCAAGGCAAACACTACCAACTTAGCTATATCCCCAGCCCTGTTCTGTATTTTATTCATTTATTCTCTGATATTTATTATTTGCTCCCTTTTGGTAACCTTGGGCTTAGTGTGTTCTGCTTTCAAACTTTTCTCTTTGTCTCTGACTTTTGAGAATTCAAGCTAGGCATGGTGGCACACTTCTATAATCCCAGTGACCTGGGAGGCTGGGGAAGGAGGATCATGAATTCAAAGTAAGCCTCAGCAACTTAGTGAGGCCCTGGGGATGTAACTCAGTGGTTAAGTGCCCCTGGGTTCTGTTCCTGGTACCAAAAAGAAAAAAAAATTGATTATAATGCGCCATAGAGAAGATTTATTTATATTTAATCTATTTGGGGTTCTCTGGGATTTACAAATCTGGATATTTCTTTCTTTCTCTAGATTTGGGAAGTTTTTTTTCATTAATTTTTAAAATAGACTTTCTTGTCTTTTCTTCCCTCTCCTTCTGGGACTTCCATAATGTGCATATTATTTTGCTAATGATGTTCCATAAGTCTAGTAGGATTTCTTCACTTTTTCATTTTTTTCCTTCTAACTTGATAAATCCAAATGACCTTGAGAATCAGAACTTGCTGATTCTTTTCTCTTGGTGCTTTATGGATTCTTGGTTGAATCTATCTATGGAATTTTTTAGTTCAGTTATCATATTCTTCAGCTCTAGAATTTCTGTTTGGTTCTTTTTAATGAATTCTATCTCATTGTTGAACTCATTTTGTCCAGGTATTACGTTCGTGGTATTAATTAACTGACTGTGTTTTCCTGTAGCTCATTGAACTTATTTTGAGATCATTGGTAGTTCTCCATTTCTTTAGGAAATGTTTGGTAATCTATTTTAGTCCCTTGGTGTCATGATGTTTCTCAATTTTTCATGATTCTTATGGCCTTGCATTGTTGCCTATGCATCTGGAGAAGTAGACACCTTTTCTAGCCTTTAAAGATTGGTTTTAGCAGGGAAAAAACACTTCATTGGTCAGTCTGTCCCGACACTCTGGTGGGTTGTCAGATGGGATCCACAAGTGGGCTTGCTGCTGGAGATTTTGAGTGGGCCAGTTAGTGCCTGGTCAATGGAAGGTGGGCTTAAAGCCTGGGTCTACAGGGGCCAGTTAATGGAGTCAAAGGGGCATATCTGGATCCTGAGAACATTGGAGTGGGCCTGGAGCCTGGGTCTTGAGGGTATGCTGAGGTTCTGGGTCATGGCAGGAGTTAGCCTGCCATGGGGTCCACTAATGAGCCTGGGTCCTGGGTCTATGGGGGCAAGCTTGAAATCAGAATCTGTAAGGGTGAGCCCAGGGTCTTGGATGCCTAAGTGTCAGTCTGGTGCTAGGGTGGGATGATGCAGTAATGTGAATTTTCCCTTTCTGCCCTCTTCAGTGCATATTTTCTTATTTCTGTACTCCATACAGGGGCTATAATCTCTCACTTGGATTCCTTAGCTTTTGTGAAACCATTTGCATGATGATGATGATGGTAATGGTGATGATGATGATGATTTTTTAGGGTACCAGGGATTGAACCCAGGGGCACTCCACCACTGAGCCACATTCCCAGCCCTATTTTGTATTTTATTTAGAGACAGGGTCTTACTGAGTTGCTTAGGGCCTCGCTAAGTTGCTGAGGCTGGCTTTGAACTCACAATCCTCCTGCCTCAGCCTCCCAAGTGCTGGGATTACAGGTGTGTGCCACCACACTCAGCTGCATGTTTCTTTTGACTGATGTTTTCTACAAGAGTTGGAAGTTCCTATTCTGTCATCTTGATGAAGTCACTCCTATAATCCATCTTAAATTTTTACATGTGTAAGATATAGGTCAAAGTTTGTTTTTTCCAAATGAATATCCAACTGACCATCTGCTAAAAGGTCTAGTTTTACAGAATTTCCATGGTGCTTTTTCTTTTTCTTTTTTAAAAAATAAATCAAACATCTGTATATGTGTGAGTCTACTTTTGGATTCTTTTTATTCTATTTCATTGGTCAATTTGCTCAACCTTGTATTAATACCCCGCCTTCTTGATTGATATGCCTTTATAATAACTTATTTTTGTTTGTGTGTGTGTGTGATGTTGGGATTGAACCCAGGGCCTTGCACATGTTAAGCACATGCTCTATACTGAGCTCCACCCCAGCCCCTGTAGTAGGTCTCAACACAATATATTCATTCCTACCCTCCACCTTTTTTAGGAACATGGTCTTCCAACTTCTTTAAGATTGCCTTGGATAATTTAGGTCTTTTGTATTTACACATAGGTTTTAGAATCAGATTACAAAAACAAATGGACCACTCCTAAAATGTTTACTGGGATTGCATTGTAGCTACAGATCAAGTTAGGGAGAATGACATCCTAAGGTCTTCTATCCTTGAACAAGGGATATCTCTTCCTAAATAAAATATTAGCCAACAAAATCCAATAGTGTAATACAAATTGTGCAGTAAAATCAAATAGGATTTATTCCAGAGAAGCAAAGAAGATTGTACTTCAAAAATGGTAAATTCGTCAAAAAACAGCATAAAGGAGAAAAATCATATGATTTTCATGAAGAAAAAGTTTTATGATAAAGTTTATCATTAAATTGCGATATAATTTTCTGAACCAGGAACTCAAATGTATAACGGAAGAGCAAAGGTCTGTGAATATAAACATTAGGCTAAAAAAGGAGGAGAGTATAGAAGGGAGGCTTCCCCATTAGACATTAAAGCACCCCACAAAGTCAGTGTAATGAGGAAACTATGGTATTGCAAGCATAGATTAAGGGAGTGGAAGCCACAACTCAAAGACCACGCCCAGTTGAAAAATGGTCAAGGGACTCGAGTGGATATTTCATGAAAGTGGAGGCCCAGAGGGCTGTCCAGCATACCAGGCTCCACTTTACCTCATTAGAAATCCGGGAAGTGAAAATTAAGGAAGCGATGAAAGTTTCAAGAGTATTTAGTTAAGTATATGCATTCTCTGTGTTCCAGTAACTCTGCTCCTGTGTATCTCTCACAGAGAAGCTACTGAGGAAATCACCATTTGCTGTGGTGGGAGTGGAGGTGAGGGGTGTCCTCTGAGGTCAAGAGGTGTCGTGTACTACAGGGTATATTATACACCACTGGAAACAGCAGGGTAAATGGTCAGAGCTGGAGGATATCATGTTAAATGAAGTAAGTCAATTCCAAAAAACCAAAAACTGAATGTTTTCTCTGACAAGCAGATGCTAAATCACAATGAGGGAAGGGGCTAGGAAAGAATAGAGCTACTTTAGATTATGCAGAGGGGAGTAAAGGGAGAGGAGGGGGTATGGGAATAGGAAGATTGTAGAGTAAAACAGACATTATTACCTGTGTACATATATGACCATATGACCGGGGGATTCTACATCATGTATAACCAGAAGAATGAGAAATTATACTCCATTACATACGATTTATCAAAGTGCATTCGGTCATGTGTAATTCATTAAAACAAATAAAAAAAATTTAAAAAGGAAAGTACTGAGAATGAAGGTTTGTAAGAATACAAAACTGCAAAGCTGATGCAGATTCAATTTGCTTTGCATAAATAATACTTGGGTTCTTGATTTGGTAACTGAAAATTAAACATTTATAAATTTTAAATAATGTAGGTACAGAAATCTGAATGAATCTTAAAATGATAGTGCTTGGTGGTAGAAGGATGGAATGCAATGAGATAAAATGGACGTGAAAAGTTCTGCATAAAAATAGGAATATCTTTTCCAAGAACATACAGAAAGCCAGGCAAGGTGGCACACACCTGTAGTCCCAGCTGCTTAGGAGACCAAGACAGGAGGATCAACTTGAACCTGGAAGTTAGAGATCAGCCTGGGAAGACCCCATCTCAAAACCAACCAAGCAACCAAGCAACCAACCAGACGGACAAGAAAGAAACAGAAACCAGAACAAAGCAAACAAGCAAATAAACGATACGGAGCAGAGGATGCACTCAGGAGATGCTAAGTGGTTGCTGTGGGAGAGAGCGGGATGCGGGAGGAAAGGGAGAACTCGCACAGGCAGGGCGGTTCACACGCCCTGGTGTGATGCTCTGTGGACAGGCATCCGATTAGCGGTGGACTGGGCAAGTGGCATGGACCCCGGTGTGGAAGGGTGTGTGGCAAGTGATTCAGGTCCTTCCAGTTGCAGGAGAAAAGTCAGCTAGGCAGGCAGGGGAGTAGGGATCAGGACAGTGTCCCAGAGGGAGGGTGCCTCACCCACCCAGAAGGCTGCTGCAGGAGGAGCTGAGCCAGTCTTGAAGGACCAGGGGACGGAGGCCCACTAGAAACAGGAAGGGGGTTTAGCAAGAATTTCCATCCATTCTCATTTTGATTATTGCAAAATCTTCAAAGAACCCTGAAGCCCCCCAAAAGCAACAAAAACAACAAAAATCTCAAAACATTCCAAGACTAAAATGATAAATATGGGTGTACCCATTACCCAGAACAGACAACTATATCATATATTCTTCTTTTCAAATATTTTTTGGTTGTTGATAGATCTTTATTTTATTTGTTCATATGAAGTGCTGAGAATAGAACCCAGTACCTCACACATGCCAGGCAAAAGCTCTACCACTGAGCCTCAGCCCCAGCCCCTATCATGTATTCTTAATCATTAAAATTGCTTTGCTGTAAAATTACCAAATACACTCAGAGGTGGATGGACCCACATCCACCCCTTCCTCAGATTCTGCTGTGTTGCTTCATGAATGCTTTTGTTTTGCCAGTTTTGAATAAAGGAAACAAAACCGCAGAAAGTAGAATTTCCTTTTCTTTCAGTTTCCACTCCCATTCTTTCTTGACACGAAGCAAGCAATGTCACGGACTCAGCATGGGTCTTTCTTCCACTTTGAACATTGCTTTAGATATGCGTGTGCTTCTCTCAGAGCAATCTGTAGCAATGCTGTGTGAAGGAATACACCGCAAGTCACACGTGGTTCTTCAGACTTTAGGAGCCTTATTTAAAAAGTAAAAAGCACTCACGTAGCAGAGTGCCAGGCAAACGTGATAGGAGACAGTAGACAGTGAAACCTGGTATTGATGTCGTGCACGATGTCAAAACATACTTCGCATGGCTTTGGCTTTAAAATCTAAATTAATTAAAATAAAAAATAAAAATGTAGTTTCTTGGTCACAGTAGCTGCATTTCAGACATGTATACTAGCCACGTGCCTTATGGACAGCACAGCCCGCAGGGTTGCTCATCTTTCTGCAATTTGCCTTGAGCATGTAATACTGTGTTGTGAGATGTATTCGTGCGGCTGTTCCATGGAACTTTCCCATTCCTGACAGTTGAAGGGAGAGAAAGGGGAAGCACTGGGGGCTGAACTGCAGCAAATTATATTCAATGTATAATTATGCCAAATGAACCCCAATGTTATATATAACTATAATGAGCTAATAAAAATGTTGGCTGTCATAGGGGACGTGCGAACATCATGCTGCTTTGTCAGGGGGGGAGCACCTGATTTGGGGCTGAACGCCAACTCCTGTAGACACCAGGCCTGCTGTGTGTCCTTTTGGTCCTGTGTTTCTGGAGTACCCTGGTGAATACGATACAGCACGTAGAACTGGAATTCCTTGACCATGAAGCACACACAGTCTCAATTTCGTGGGTCATCTCGTGTGGGTGCAGGAATTGCCCCCCCTTGCATCCTTGCTGACATGTATTGTCACACTTAAAAACAATTGACATTTTACCTTTATCTAAATCTTTCTGGCTGGATAGCCTAATACACTGCCTTGGAAAGACAATAGGTCTAAAATTTTTGTAAACAGCACATACTGAACTTATCAACCAACTTTGAAAAAGAATATGCTATTTTGAAACAATTCTAAGAGAAACAAGAAATGGATGGTGGATTCCAGGCAGCTTTACACGCACGGGGGAAGTGTGTTAAAGGAGCCACATGCATTTGTGTCACTGCTTGGTGGTGTGCAGTCAGAAGGACACTGGCTAAGTAGGAGGAGCCAAAGGCTTTGTCTAACTACAGAACCATCCACCATGGTGAGTCAGCATGCAGGAAAGGGCATGCAAGGTGTCGCGTGGAGGAAGTGTGATCTGTTCACACAGCGAACCTGTTGGCGCTTGGGTGCATAGCTTCCAGTCTCCTTGCTCTGCAGCGTCTGTGTAGACTCTGGGTCTGCGGCTGGCCTCCTTGGCTTTAGGCTTCATGCATGCTGGGCATTTGCAGGTCTCTCTTGCCCTTCTGGGTGTCTGAGGAACAGGAGAACCACCTGCCCTCTCCCACTGCTGTGCAGAGTCACTGCTCCTCCTTCCTAAGGGCTGGCATCTTGGCTTGAGACACCTGATCATGGTTGTCACAGCCCACGGTGACCGCTGGTCATGTAGGTCATGCCTGTTGTCCTCACTTGGACTCTAAGGGAGAGGCCGCCCTCTCCTGTCCCTTCTCCTGGCACTGTGCCCACTCCAGTGCCTTCCCATAGCACCTGCTCTTTAAAAAGCATATAGTGCCAGGCACATGGCCACACCTTTCACCCGGCAACTCAGGAGGCCCAGGTAGGAGGATGTCAAGTTCCAGACCAGCCTGCGCAACTTAGCAAGACCCTGCCTCAAAAAATAAGGGCTGGGGCTGGGGATGGAGAACAGTGGTAAAGTGCCGAGGGATCAGTCCCCAGAACAGAGACAGCATGTACTATTTAAGTGTTTGTTACAGGAGGGAGCGTCAGAGACGAGCAAAGGAATGACGTCCAGGGTACTTAACATCTCGGCACATCTCAGCCGCGCTTGTGGGGCACTGCAGCTTTTATGGGCAATCTTGGCAGCTCTCCTGCAAAGAAGTTGTTAAAGCCCTTCAGGGCAGTTTCTGTGTGCCATCTTTGTATGCGGTTATTAAATATTTATTCAGTCATGTTAATGTGTGAGGAATTGAGAGGAGATGGAGGGGGAGAGGAAAGGCACAAGGAGAATCTCCTAGAGAAGACGTGGCTTGGCCTAGAGGTTTCTAGATCAGTGGGGCTGGGGACTCAGCCGACCTTTCTCACTAAGGGAGGAGGGACCCACCTTTAGAGAACATGAACTACAGCACTTCACAGGTGCTCAGAAAGTTTAGGATCTCAGAGCATGTCATGTTTTGAATTTTTGATTCAGGCATGCTTGACCTGCAACAGGGATTCCCAAACACTTGTAAATATGGGAAGCACAGGCACACCAGCTTCCTCACCATGCAATTGTAGTAAATGGAAGAAGCGAGGATTGAACCTGAGACTTTTCTCTTTTTCAGTCTGTTTCTACAGTTGGACTCCTACTGGCCATTTCCTTCAGGCAGCAGCTCTCCTGCCTGGTCTGTGTCCTCTTTCTTATCTCTCCATTCAGGGACTGCTTCCCAGAACAAGTGGCATCTGAACTGGGCTGAGCAGTGAGCATGCATGTACCAGGGTCCAGCAGCTGGTGAGCATGTTTTGGCAAGGGAACAGGGGATTGCACCACCACCCACAGTTGGCTGGGCCCCAGGTTCAAGGGGGTGCTGGGGAGGAAGGAGATGAGGTCCCTGAGTCCACAGAGTTAGAGTGTGAGGGCTTTTAACAAAGCAGCACAACCACCTGGTGACAGGACAACATGCCCTGCCCAGGAGCAGCTGGCCAAGGTGCCTGTGGACTTTGGACTCTGCACTCTGGCTAATTCACCTGCCAGGAGAGTTGCCTTTGCTGCTGCAGCTCCTCACACTTTGCACAGGGGCTCCTTTGCAGTCACACCTGGTAGTGTTTAGAAATCCCTGTTCTCTTAGGAAGGAAAGACTCCCACCCATCTTGGTGTAAGAGTCCCAGGGTAGAAAGCGAGTGTAGAATCCAGGTAGACAACTCGTGTAGTGAACACAATTTTTTTTTTTTCCCATCCCAGAAAGGAATTATCTGATACTTTACCCACCTGGCTGGCCCTTTTCTTTCTTCCCCTTCTCAAGCAAACTAAGTGTTCAAAAGGTTTAGAGCAAATAGGCAAAGTGAGCTGAGCATGAGCTGGTTACCATTTTGCTTCCTCAGCTGGGCGATGGGGATAACGCTGCAGCCCACTTCATGGCACCTGTGAAGTGACTCCTGTGGGGACCTGGACTACCAGGCAGATTCCTAGCCCCTCTCCCTCCCCATCCTCCTGCTTCTCCTCTTCCCAACCCTCCTTTTATGTGGTTTGATTCCATTCGCTTCTTGCTTTTCACCTCCTGCTGAGTTACCATGAAATTAACAGGATTGTCCTCATCGCATTTACACAACATTAAATATCTTTTAAGGTATGGGTCTTTTTGAGAATTTAGAATTCAGAGAATTCTCTCTTCTGATAGGGGTTTAATGCAATCACAAAGCCTCATTGACTATTCTATCCACTTACATGATTTTATCAACACTATCAAGGGTTGGTCTTTATCTTTAAACTGTTTTCATAATGAAGTATGCAAAAACCTCCAGGCACATGGAACTAGCATAAAGTCTTTAACTAATTACATGAGTCAAGAGGTTCTAATAGTAAAAACGGTTTTACAGTTTTAAGCGAGTAAGCCAGAATCTATGAATTAATATAAAATAAATGTCTGATTTCTGTGGAACTATTTCAGATTATTTTATTATGTATAGTTTTTGTTCTTATAAAATGCACTTCCAAATATACCAATTCCTTGGGTTTTGCTTATAGAAGAGAGATGATACACTGGATAACTTGAAGTAACCTGTATTTTGAAAATTATTTGCAGGATGCCCAAGAATGTATTACATAATTGTTTTACCTTCTAGTGGATTTATTTTCTTCATGCTCTTTAAAACAAGATCAATACCATAAAAATTATTTTGCATTTCTTGAGAAGACTAGCGGCAAAGTACGTGTGTGTTGTGGGGAGGGATTACAAATTCACCAGTCAATCCCCAAACCTGGTTCTGCTAGCCATAGTTGAAAGCCGAACATAGGTTTTTTTTACCTAACTAGTAAGAGCAGAGATGGTGTAAGTCACCATCTATCAAATTTCCATTTCATATTGAGTGTTTCGAATTTGCTTAGCAGTGGTGGACTTTGGGGGCTGGGGGACTGTATAATAAATCCTGCATTATTTGCTTATTCCATTCCTTTCCCAAATTTTATCCTACTACAAAGCTGAGGAAGAAATATGACTTTACTTCCTTTGATTGTTCGACATCTGAATGCTTAGCAACAGTTGCAAGAAATGGGATATTTGACTCCTTGTGTAATAGTGTTCAGGCTTAGGCAGGTATACCAGGGAGCAGCTGTAATGTGCTTTTAATTTTGTCTGGAGAAGAAAGATGAATTAGTTCCTTCTGGGACTTTTGCAAAAAATACTCATTTTCATTTATTCTAGTTTAGAAATATATGTTTGCCTCATTTTTTTTTCCTAAAGAAAATTGATTTCACAGAAATTTTGCATTTTTAAAAATTTCTCTAGAATAAGGGCAACCAGCAGCTGGTGTTCCTGGAAGGAATCTGATTTTGCAGAATCTAACCATTCTGTCTGATGAAGGCTTCAGGAGTCCAGCCATCCCACCTGTAGAAGTTTGGGGTATCAATCTATTACTCTTAAGTGATCATGGGCAACTCTTGAAATTAGTTAACAGGAGCTGGTACTGACTGATGGGCTGTGGAGGCAACCAAGTGTCCCTTAGGAGCAGAATAGATATCATTACATCATTTCACTTTAATTGCTTCCCCCACCCGGTTTTCTATCAAATAGCAAAGAAAAAGAGATGAAGAATATAAATACAGAGGGTGGAAGGAAGCATCCATTACCTTCAAGAGCTCCTAGTCTAGATGGAGTAACAGATCTGACAAGCAAATATGCCTTTGCTATTGATGCCACAAAGGCCTAGAAGTTCTATGGGGCAGAAGCTGAGGCTTGGGTGACAGCTCAGACAGTCCAGGTCACAGCCTCCTCTGTGGTCCCAGCCAGGTGGACCTGAACAAGCACTCAGCCTCCTTAAGTATTGTTTTTCTTATCTGTTCAGTGAGGATGACCGTAGGCATGTAGAAAGTCTCTGAGGATGAAGGACTCACCCTTTTACAAAGGCTTAGCATGCAGTCAGTACTCACCAATGCCAGCTCTTTGGCTCGATTTATGTTCACGGATCACCAATAAAGGGGCTGAGGGCAGATGTGCCAGCCAGGGGAAGAGCATCCTGTAGGAGAGGAAATTTGCCTCATTTTTAAAGTGCCAATAAATATTCGTGGATGAGAAAAGAAGAAGGAAAACTTCAGGCACCGGAATGGACATGCAAGTAAAAACAAATATGCTTCCAAGACTAAATAAGTCTTGCTGGCTGGACTTGGGAAACAGATCTGTTTGCCAGAGTTAGATTTGTGTGGAGGAGTGGAAAGGATGGGGTTGATTAGATAAATGACCAGATGCATGTTAGTGTACATTAAAATGATCTTTTTTGAAATAGGGAGTGTTTGTGTCCCTAAAGCCTAGAATGATATTATGAAACTAACATTCAAGGAGGCCATTCTAGCAGCAGGCTTTGGGCAGTACAGGAGACAATGGCATCCGAGGAGGTGTTGATAGTCTGAGGTTCAGTGTTACCAGGACCGGAAAGCAAGAGTGCCGTTCCAACAGGCAGATGGGACGGAAGAAGTGCACTGAGGTGGGCAGAGGTGGGGATGGAGAGTCAGAGGTGTCCAGGATAGCAGACCCCTGGAATCGGCAGAAACCCTGGAGGACTTCCTGCAGGTCACCGGGTGGGCTGGCTCCAGCTTCCTTGTTTGTGATCTTCAGGGCCAGGGTGGCAGGAAAAGCTGATTTCTAGACTGAAGCAAAGTCTCCTTCTTCAGTGTTAGGCGCTCACAGAGCCGCTACCCTGCAGGCCTTAGCTGCAGCTGCTCTTCACTGCTTCCTGATGCAGCTGCCCAGGAAGGAGCCCGAGCAGTTCACCTGCCTGCCAGGCTGGCTTGGCCTCTGACCTTTTCCAAGAACTTTGAGACACTGCACTTGGGTGCCTGTGCTTTCCGACTGACTTCCTGGACTGAAAGCCCCCATTCTGCAGCCCCACCTGTCAATAAAGATGGCAGCTAGAGATGGTTTTCTACGGCGGTGTAACTCCAAGAAATGCTGGAAAGAACATTTGAGGCATCAGATGTTTTAAATATTAATTAGTTTTTATTGGTGTAATAGAATTATAGGGATTCACACTGACATGTTTGCACATGCACATACAATTTGATCAGTCTCATCCCTAGTATCTCCCCTTCTCCCCTCCTTTCCCCCATCCACTAGCTCTATTCATCTCCTCTCTATTATCACTATTATTTTAATTAGTGCTTTATAATCACATCTAAATGTGGCATTTATTGTGGTCTATTTGTGTGTGGACATAGCAAAGTTTGGCAGATTTCATTTCTCAGAGGGCACTAGATTTTTTTAGATGAGTGTTTTGAGGAATTTGCTTGACATCATCTCTTGATCCTTGTCTCAGGCCTGTTTAATTTTGTGGTTATAATGCTATTTTTAAGTTAAATGTCAAAGGCACAAACCAAATAAATATGTCATTTGACTCTTTTGCTTTTAATATTTTTAGTATTGTATTTAGCTATTTTTTTTCCTGCTGTTTTATCAAACTGTTTTGTGAACAAAATAAACCAGGGATGTGGGGTGAGGAGTTAGTTGTAAAGACAATGGAGGGACAGCGTGCTGCTGGTGGCCGAGTGAGGAGCAGATCGGCCCACTCCCCCTTTTCCAGATGGTGGCCTCAAGGGAGTGACTTTAGTTCTGGTTCCCAAGGCAGGCGCAGACCTCAGTGAGCAGCAGTGCCCTCCTCCAGGGCTAGGATGATTCCTACGAAGCTCCTAGAATATGACAGGCACTCGGTGCTCAATTATCTATTTATTATAATAACATGATTATTAAGAAAAGCCAGTATACTGGAAAATTGATCTAGTTATTTCATCGATTTCATCTTATTTTTGACTCAAAGTGAAACTCTTATTTGACTATGGTAGTCGATACCTTTCCTTCATCACTTCTTTTTGAATCGTGCATAGAATTTGTTTAAGCTAACAGTGATTAGTAATGTAAGGCCTAATGCTTCCACAGCAATAGTTCATCTTCTTCTTGTGACTTTTGACCATTTTCAAGTGCAAGGTCATTGAGCTTGCAGACAATGCCAAAAACAGTCACCTGGCTGGCATCTTCAGCATGGGTAGAGCAGTGGAGACCTCCCCAAACGATTGCTTCCCAGGACATGGCACTCTTTTGAAACTGCAATTTTCTATTTTTGATTTTTTAAGTGACATACCCAAATTCATTCATAGCACTGTGGTAGGGAGAACAACTGCCCCCCAAAGATGTCCCAGGGCCTGTAATACCTTTGTTACAAGGAATCAGCCGACCAAGATGAACCATTGCTAGGCTCATCCAGCAGTCCCACATGGCCCCAGTGAAAGGCGGGAACAGGAGTCAATGTCAGAGCCTGCGGTGGGAGCGTCTCGTCCCTCCAAGGCTGGCCTTGCACACGGAAGGGCACCAGGAGCCAAAACTGCCTGTGGTCTCCAGAAGCTGGGGCAGATGAGGAGAGGGCTCGTCTCCTGTCCAGAGCCCGGCCTTCAGAGAGCAGGGTCCTGCTCACCTTGGTTTTAGCCTGTGAGACTCACTTGAGTCCTCTAACCTCTGCAACCCTTAAATCGGTGCATTTGTGTGGTTTTAAGTCACCAGGGTTTGGTAATTTGTTACAGCAGCAGTGGGGACCCCATACAAAGCCACTTCATGTCCCATGTCCTGCCATGGGTTAAGTGCACAAGGGTCACTGTCTTTTTGCGTCTTTATTATTTTAAGGTACTTAGAAGCAGGATAAAGATCACTTTCAGAAAGGAGTACCGCAAAGCGTTACCCCCCAGGGTGAGGATGTTAGTAAAGAAATATTCCTTAGGTGGAGAGGTTATTTCCCTCCCGTCCCACCAGGCAGATTACTTCCCATTCTGAAGCACGAGTTGGAGTCTGCAGTGAGAAGAGAGGATAAATAAAGGTTTTGAGCTCAGGACGGAGTCAATCACCCTGGAGGATCTTACCGTGGGCAGAATGGCTGTGCTTGTGGAAATTTTGAAAAGATTAAACTGATGAAACCGCTATTTATAGAGCTATTGTGGTGTTCCTGTTGCCCCAGGCTGCTGGAGGTAAATACATATGCTATTCATTGACAAATCTGTTTTACTTTTCTGCTGAAATACATGTGATAGAGCATCTGCAGTTTTTAGGTATATTAAAACTACAAAGAGGAAAGGGACAACTTTAAAAACGATCGCCGGCATGAGCAAGGTTGTGTGCTAGAAAGATTATCCTGCAGTAGAATTTTGTGGATGTATAGGACCCAAAACAGTGACGTCTAAAGGAAGAGGGAACGTTGACTGGAAATGGATCACAGGGGAAGGTTCTCGAACAAGAGAATCTCCACAGAGCTCTTCCATCCAGAGGAGGAAGGAAAGCAAGGGCCAGTCTGCTAAAGCTCACTGAAGGCGTCTAGAAGAATGCACAAGCTCATTTACAAGTTTATCGTGGAAAAGGAGATGCAAGAGGGAGAATAGCCATCAGTCAATGCGAGGGCGGAGAAATCAATGCTCGTTGTAAAATGTCTGAGCTATTGAACTTCTGTTTCCAAGTGAGTCTGTATAAAGAAATAAGGGTCTGCATAATTAGGAAGTAATTAAGGTCCCACCGACTTCAAGGCCCTATTGATGATAAATAAGTAAATAATTACTACTTGCATTAGCAAAGTGTGTACGTGTGTAGAAGAAATGCATTCTATAATAAATTCACCTGTCCCAGTGGTGATTATCGCACCACTTGTTAAAGTAGCAGTGAATGGGGGAAATTCTCGACCCCAGACATGCACAATTTAATAGGGTGATGATTTCACAGAGAGTAGATAAAGGATGCACTCTTCAGGCCGAAATTGAGAGTGTCCAGTACTACTTCATTTAAACAAAATCCCCAAAGACCCCCCCCCCCCCACTGTAGTACAGTGACCAAGTCTGAAGCATCAGGGTGAGGGATCAGGGGCTGCACAGGGCCACGGACACTCCTTGGTTGTCTAGTGATCAGGAGACTGAGCACAAAGGGTTTTGTTTTTCTTAATGAGTGCCTGATACCTGGGAGCTTTACATCTTCAGAAACAAAGTTTTGTGGAAACTGGCAAACTGTCCTGTTTGGGCTATGTGACGAGGAGCCATGTATGAGTTGGGTGTACAACATGAATTGGGTGACGATGTCTCACACACTTTGAACTAACCGATGTGAGAGTGGACATGTTGGTGACATGGAGGTGGCATAGATGGTGAAGAAAAAAGATCTGAAGTCAGATAGGCCTGAAGAAGCTTGCCTCAACCCCATGCAGGGAGTCGGGGGCCAAGGCCAAGGTCTTTTGGGGGGATGGTAGACAGGCTAACAACGTATGGTTTTAAGAACATAAAGAGAAATAGCTGTTATACAGCTCTTGGCACAAAGTAGATACTTAAAAAATAAGCCATTATCACCGTAGCAAGGTAGATTTAGGTAAAACACGATGGTTAGCTCAAAAGCTAGAGAATACAATCTATGTTTGTTCCAGTCTTAAAGAGAACTTGGCATGCTGACTTGATAAGTGGTGCCCATTAATGTGTATTTATTATCTAGCCCTGTTACCTTGGAAAAATTAGATTCTTGCTTGGCCTCAATTTCCACATAAATAGGATTAACAAGTTTTTTGAGCACTTTTGTGTTCTGAACACTACTGGGGAACGTGGTTCCTGAAGGAACTTGAGTTTAGTTGCAGAGAAAAATCTGGAGGCCAGAGTGGGCCTCATTCTCATAAGTGCATCAGGAGTTTAGTGAACAGAAGGCTGCGACAGAAGGCCTGGCAAGGAAAAAAGTGGTCCTTACTCAGGGGCCTGAGGTTACTGAGGATTTGGATGGATGAGCAGAAGAAGGGGGGCATGGAAATGGTTTTTGGGTGCAGAATAGGCAGAGTTGGGCGTGGAGGGAGACACGTGAGCATCGTGGGACTAATTTTGAAACCTGGGCTGTGTGCTTGGTGCAGGGTGCGAGGTGGGCTTCCGTGCTTCGGAGGGTCCTTGGTCCACAGTGAGGAGCATGAGAGGGTGTTGAGGAGATGTCAGTGTTAAGTTGGCTCAACAATGAGAGGACATAGAGGAGGGGCGGTCACTCCAGTGCTCTTTCTTAGGGTGCTAAGTCTTTACGAAATGATGCTTTGGATCAGAAAAGTTATTCCCTCTTTGTGGGTAACAGACCTTCATAGAAATTTCCCTATTCTTGTTGGTTTCCTCCTTAGTCTGTGAGTCCTTTGAGGAAGGAACCAAGTTTTGTTCACTTCCATAGAGGAGCACTGACCTACCGCCTGGCACAGCTTAAGAACACAAACTTCTATGGGGTGGGTAAAAGCCGGAAATGTCAAGTAGCAGTTCATATATGTGCTCCAATCACATCTATCCTAGTTATTCATTTTGCCTCCTTCTAGAAGGTCATCAAGTGACTTGCACATCGAAACAGAACCCTGACTGCAGGAAGAGAAGCCTCCCCTCCACTCAGGCGCCCAGGCCAAGCATATCACATACCCAGGTGAGACGCTTGGACTTGGTTTCTGGCAGTTGTAGCATGAAGAGAATCACAGAGCGCTTTCGTTTTCTGATAAGCAGCCTACAACATTCAACTGCTCAGAACGTGCTTCCCTGAAAACAAACTTGAGGAGGAAGTGATCACATGGGACCTTGTCGTATTCCAATTAGCTGTTCCCACACAGGGGAGGACACTCAATTGGATGCGAGTGAGCGTAAAACAGGCTCTAGAGAGAACTGGCCCTGAGACCAGCCCCATCTCCACTGGCGTTCCAGATGGTTCAGGGATGAAATTTACCCTGTTTAAAAAAAAACTTTTTGGAAGAGCTATGCATCTGGAAAAAATAACCAGGAATCCAATTGTTTAAAAAGTAAAGATATTTAGGCATACTTAGAGGATGGAGTTCATAGTAAATGATTTTGCTTTGAAACATGGTAAATAACTCAGAGAATAGAATAGAACACTCGGCAGGGCCAGGGCTCATAAATCTATAACATTGCTTTTATTAATTTGGAATCTTCATGAACAGAGATGAAGAAAATAGTCCTTGAACTGATTTCCACATTATGCTGATTTTGTGATCATCTGTGCACGGGGAGACCACCCAATTCATCTCTGTTGTAACGAACACCAGATTTTGTCCTGGGTTTGAAATCTCTGGCTATGACACGCAACATATTTAAAAAATCTGTTTGATTGATAGTTTAATCATTGTTCCCTATTACATCAGCAGTCAGGCCTCGTATTCCAATTTTGAAGGATTGTTTTGCCTCTGTCCCTGTGTCACACAAAGTACTTGTGGCTTGCCAATAGTAGATCTGATTGCAGCTTTATGGATTTCAGACGTGGTTGAAAGTTTAAATTTTATGTTATGTTCTTGTGTTTATCTTTTAGACAGCCCGTGATTTCCATTCATCCTGTTATAAAATAAAATCAGCTTCCCAATCATTTTTATCCTGTGCTCCCGTCTCTTCTTTTTCCTTTTACATATATGTGGGTGTTAGCATTTTATATTTTTGAAAGGCAATGGGAGAAGCCAGTTGCCACTCAGCCCTTGCAGAAGAACCAGGAAACTCTTACCAAGTACCCTGGGGTGCAGGTGTGGATCCTCTCTCCTGGTCAGCACCCCTGCTCCAGGTTTCCTGTGTGCTTTGAACATTGGGCAATGAGCATGGCTTTAGAGGCTGAAGGAAATCCAGCCAGGCTAAAACACAGCTCCTGTAGCTAGGGATGGAATTTAACTGGACTGGACCCTGGCGTTCACCCACCAAGGGGCTCTGCTGAGGAGGGGAGCCCACTTGCAGGGATCCCTGCTCTCTGACCTTTCCACTCCTTACATGGGGTTTCAGTTTTCTCCCCACCCCTTCTGCCCACGTCCACAGCACCTCACCTGAATTGTCCTTTCTGGGTAATGTTTCATGTTTGGGGCTTTAATTTTATTTATGAAAAAATTTTTTTTTAGTTGTAGATGGACACAATACCTTATTTTTGTTGATTCATTTTTATGTGGTACTGAGGATCAAACCCAGTGCCTCACGCATGCTAGGCAAGTCACTGAGCCACAACCACAGCTCCCATGTCTGGGATCGCAAATGAAAAGCTTAAGTCTGGCTGACATGCAGTAGACTTTCACATTTATAGAATATGATATGGTAATGTGACACGTGACTCCTGTGATTAGCGCAAGATAATGAACACGCCCACCACCAACAAGTGAGTCCTCATGCTTCTTGGAAATCCCTCCCTCCTGCCTCTCCCTGCCCCCACCCCTTCCCGAGGAAACTCCGACTGCTATTTTGCAGCCATAGTTTTGTTGTTATTTGCTAATATTTTATGTAAATGGAATCGTCTGGTGCACACTCTTTTCTGTGGCTTGGTGTATTCCCGCTGGCCTTCCTGCTTTGAGAGTCATCCATGTGACTGGCCGTGCCCGGGTTCTTCCTTTTCGATGTGAGTTTGCTCTGTTGTGGGTGCACCGTAGACTGTTATCTGGTCGCCTGCCAATGGGCTTGTTTTTAGTTTCTGGTTACTGCCCCTAAAGCTGCTGGGAACATTATATTCTGTGTGGATGTGTGCTAACATATTTCCTGGGTGTTTGCTAGGACATAAGAATGCTGGGTCTTTGGGTAGATGTAGGTTTAACCTCTTGAGAAACTGCTAGGGTTTTTCCAGAGCAATTGTGCCGCTTCGCATTCCACCATCAGTGCGGGAGAATCCCAGTAGCTCCACCCTCATGCCAATGGTTTATGCCATCAGTTTTAATCTTAGATATCCTACCAGGTGTGGATGCCACAGTATGGTGGCTTTAATGCTCATCTCCCAGATGACGATGACATCAGCCACCTTTACACCATTGCTGTTTGTGCACCCTCTTAGGTGATATGGCTGCTCAAATCTTTTGCCAACTTGAATTGTTTGTTTTCTTATGGAATTTTTGAGAGTCTTCGTGTATTCTGGATATGAGTCCTTTGTAGAATTTTTTATTTAAAATCATTTCCTCCAGGAAATGGATTGTCTTTTCTTCCTCTTAACAGTCTCCTTCTCAGAGCAAAAGTTCTTCATTTTGATAAAATCTAACTTATAGATTTATTCTTTTATGAATTGTGTATTTGGTGACCAAGAGTTTTTTTTTTTTTGCATAATCCAAGGTCACAACAGTAGTCTAGAAGTTTTATGGCTTACGATTGTGTCTCTGATACACTTTGAGTTAGAGTTTGCATAAGCTGTGGGTATGAATAAAAGCACATGATCATCCAATTGCTCTTTCACAGTTTGTGTACAAAGTATCTGCTCTCCACTGAATAGCTCATGCCTTCAATAGGGTCAGTTAGCTAGATATGTAGCCCTGTTTCCGAGCCACTTCTCTTGGACATACCTACTTTTCTGCCTGCCAGGCAAGCACTCTACCCCTAGAGCCCCAGCCACCTATTTTTCTCTCTTTATAACAATGTAAGACCTTACACTTGGCCTGTCTTTTTCAAGGTTGCTTTGGCTATTCTAGGTCTTCCCATTTCTTTGCAAATTTTGGAATCATTTTGCCAATTTCTACACAAAAACCTATTGGAATTTTGATTGAGATTGCCTTAGATTTGTAACTCAGTTTGGGAAAAATTGATTTCTTAACAATACTGAATTCTATTGACCCAGGAATGTGGAATATCTGTCCGTATATTTAAGGCTTCTTTAATTTCTCCAAGCAATGTTTTGGAATTTTCAGCATATTCGTCAGATTTATTCTTAAGTATTTCATATTTTTGTGCTATTTATAAATTGAAATGTTTTTTCAATTTTTAATTGTTAGTGGAGGGTAAAGAGAGAGACAATTAATTTTTTATGTTGATCTTATATCCTGCACCCTTGCCAAACTCATCTATTGCTCCAGCAACTGATTCATAGACTTTGTAGAATTTTCTATATAAATGATCATGTTATCTGCCAATAAATAGACTTTTACTTCTTCCTTATATGTTCCTTTGAAAGCAGTCACATTTTTACCATGAAATATGATGTTGACAAGAAGGTTTTTGAAGATTCCCTTTATCAAATTGAGGAAGTTTCTTTCTGTCCTAGGTTTTCTGAGAGATTATATAATAAATGATGTTGAACTTGGTCAAATGATTTTCTGCAACTATTGAGATCATTTTTTTATCTGACATGGATAATTACATTAATTTATTTTTTAATATTAAAACAATCTTCCATCCCTAGGATGAAACTTGAAATATATATATATATATATATATACACAAATATATATAAATATATATTATATAAACTTTGTATATGTTGTTGAATTTAACTTGATAAAATTTTATCAAGAACTTAGAAAACTTTTGTTATGAATTTTATGTTCATGAGTGATGTTGGTTTGTAGTTTCCAATTCTTTATTGTCTTCCTCTGGTTTTAGTGTCAGGCTAATGCTGACATGCAGTAGGTTTGGAACTATTTTCTGATTTCCAAATTTCTTGAAAAGTTTTTATGTTGAATTGATGTTATTTCTCCCTAAATGCTTGGTAGAATTCATCAGCAAGTCCATCAGGGCTTGGAGCTTTTTCTTTTTTTATTTTTTTTGTGTGAAGTTTTTAAATTACAAATCCAATTTCTTTGATATATATGGGACTATTCAGAATATTTATTTCTTCTTGAGTGTGCTTTTAGTAGTTTGTATTTTTCAAGGAATTCATCCATTTTATCTAAGTTGTCAAATCCATTGGAGTAAAGTTGTCCAGAACATTTACTAAGTATCTCTTTATACCTGGAACCTGTGGGTGATAGTTCTTTCATTTCTGATACTAGTGATTTGTGTGTCTTTTTTCTTCCTTAATCAGTTTATATAGGGTTTATTGATTTCCTCAATGAATCATCTTTTTATTTCACATTTCTCTGTTGTTTTTATCTTTCCTATTAATTTCTATCCCAAATTTATTATTTACTTTCTTCTGATCATTTTGGGTTTAATTTGTTCTTTTAGTTTTGTAGGGTAGAAGATAAAGTCATTGATTTGAGACTTATCTAATATGGATATGTAATGTAACAAGCTCTGTAAATTCTTTTAAGTGCATTTTGTAAATTTTAATAGGTGTGTTTTTATTTTTATTCAGTTTAGAATATTTTTCAATTTTCTTTTTTTTTCCCCTTTTGTTTCATTGGTTATTTGGATGTGTGATATATAGTTTTCAACTATTTGAGATTTCCCAGGTATTTTTCTTACATTGATTTCCAATTTAACACTTTTTGTTCAGAGAACATATTTTGTATGATTGATCAGATCAATTAAATTAATTTTCTTCATATTTTTTATTGGTGTGTTACAGTTGTACATAATGGTGGGATTTGTTGTTACACATTTCCTTTTAAATTTACTGAGTCTGAATTTGTGATCCAGATTATGGTCTCTCCTGAAAAATGTTTTGTGTAAACTTGAAAAGAATTTTTTGGTGTTGGATGCAGTGTTCTGCAATCCCCATTATGTTGAGCTAGTTGATAGTCTGTTCCAACTCTTCTATATCCTTACTAATTTTCTGTCTACTTGTTCTCTCTCTTATGGATGAGTGTTGAAATCTCTACCTGTCATTTTGATTTGTCTGGTTTTCTCGCAGTTTCATTCAGTTTTGTTTCATACATTTTGAAACTTGTCATTAGGTGCATAAGCATTATGTTTTCTTGATGATTTGACCCATTTATCAGTAGGATGTGAGTCTCTCTATTACTGGTAATATTTTTTTGCTTTGAAAGGAAGAATACCCTGCTTTGAACTCCATACAGTATGTATGTATATTATGAACATCACATGGTCCTCCATAAGTAGGAACAATTAACGTACCAATTAAAAATAAATTTAAAAAGAATATTTACTATGTCCTATTAATACAGACACTTCAGCTTTCTTTTAATCAGTGTTAGCATAGTAGATCTTTCCTCATCCTTTTATTTTTAACCTATTTATGTTTTTATATTTAAAACTTTTTTAAAATCCAGCCTGACAAATGCTGCCTCTTCATTGGAGTGTTTAGACCATTTTTGCTCAATGTGATTGGTGCATAGTTGGTTAAATTTACTGTCTTGCATTTCCTTGGTGCCTATTTTCTCATCTGTTCCTTGTTCTCCTTCACTGTCTTTATTTGCCTCCACTTGTATTGAATGTGTTCACGACTACATTTTAACTTTTTGCTGGCTCCTTGCTGTCACTTTTTGATGAGTCACTTTAATGACTGCTCTAGGTTTTGGAGCTGGAAGTGAGAGATGCCGCTCTTCACTGGATGCCAGAGCCTACGTATGGTGTAGGAACCCTGCAGAGGTCAACTTCTGTTTCTCCCCTCCTGGGCTCTGTGCTCTTTAGTTTGATTTCTGAATATATTATAGATCTAATAATACGTTGCTATCATTTTTGCACTGTCAATGATCTGTAAGGAGGGTTAGAAATGAGAAAAAAATGGTGTTTTATGTTAACTCTCCTCCACCTGGTGCTCTTCCTTCCTCTGTGTACATCTGCACTTCCATTGGATACTGTTACCTTTTTATCTGAAGGATTGCTGGTGATAATTCCTTCAGTTTTTGTGTTTAAAAAAGTCTTAATTTCTTTTTAAGGTTATTTTTAAGGTGTGCAGAATTCTAGGTCGATTTAAACAAGTACAGTGAAGATTTCACTGCATCCACTTGGTTTGTGTTACTTTCAGCAAGAAGTCAGCCATCTTTCTTTTCTTTATTCCTCAGTACAGAATGTGTCTTGACGTTTTTCCCCCCTGACTGCTTAAAATGTTTCCTCTTCACTAGTGGTTTTAACAATTTAATTATGATGTGTCTCGTTATAGTTTCCTTGTGCTTAGAGTTTTTTTGTGTTTCTCACTCTCTGTTGACTCCAGGTTCATGTGTATTAGCTACTTCAAGATTTCCAGCTGAGGTTCTGTTTTTTCTTTTCTTTTTGGGCAGCCTTGATTTTTCTTTGACTTCCATGTTCATATCATTTCTATTTAGACGTCTTCAAGCCTGCTAATCTTTTCCCTGCAATATGTAATGTACTATTAATTCTATTCCAGTGTTTTTATTTTGGACTTTGTAATTTTGAACTCCAGAAGTTTTGATTTGGGCCTTTTTATGTTTACATTTAACATTCTTAATCTTTCTTCTAGCTTCTTGAACATGTGGAATATAGTTATAATAATTTTAATATCTGTGTCTACTTATTCTACGGTCTGTTACTTCTCTCTGTTTTAATAGTTTGATCTGTTTTCTGTCCACAGTTGGTCCCTGAGCGTTGCTGGGGCTCTCCTAACCAAACCCCCTTGTCTTGTGGGGCCCAATGACATGGAGTTGACCATCCTTTGGGACCAGCCCTGCAGCTGGGTGGTCCTTCTGGCCAGACCCCTCACACTCCTCTTCCTTCATTCTCTTCTGATGGTCACGCCTCTTCTGGATCCCAGATGTCTGAGCACCAAGGCTGACAGGTCATGTGCTTAGACAACCAAGAAGTTTTGGAAAAACATGTGTGACAAAATCGATTTGCCTATGATTCTAACTACTATTAACATTTTTCTACAATTAACATTTTGTGTGCAGTTGATTTATACTGTATTTATACTTAAATTCTTTAAATCCTGCCTAGCTTTCATTATCTTTTCTTGTATCACTAAAGGATGCCAATGACTAATGATATTCCATCACAGAGGCATGCCAAGATTTATGTACTATTTCTCTATACTAGGGCATATTAGATTGTTTCCTTTTTTTTCTATTGTGTCATTTTGCACAACTTCTTCCTGAATTTGGGATTTTTTTCTTGTCCTGGAAATTGAACCCAGGGGCACTTAACTATATCCTTAGCCCTTTTCAAAATATTTGCTATTTAGACACAGGGTCTCACTGAGTTGCTTAGGGCCTCACTAAGTTGCTGAAGCTGGCTTTGAACTTGCAATTCTCCTGCCTCAGCCTCCTGAGCCATTGGGATTAGAGGTATGAATCACTGTTCTCGGCTGAATTTGGGATTTTTTTAAAGAATGTATTCCCAGAAATGAAATAACATTATTGAACATTTTCAGGTACTTATTTTTTACTTTATTGTATTTTGTTGTTGTTGCTGTTTTTGGTACCAGGGAGTGAACTCAGAGGCATTTAACCACTGAGCCACATCCCCAGCCCTTTATATGTTAAAGTCTGAGACAGGGTTTTGCTAAGTTGCTTAGGGCCTCACTCAGTTACTGAGGCTGGCTTTGAACTTGCGATCTTCCTGCTTTAGTCTGGGGAGCTGCTGGGATTCCAGGCGTGTGCCACTGTGCCTGGCCATTTTCGGGTACTTACAGCATAATGCTACATTGCTTTCCAAAATAGTTGTTATAATGTACACTTAAACTCCATTGACATCTGACAGCACCTTCAGTTTTGCAGGTAAACTTTTTTAAAGTACGCAAGTTTATTTACTAAAGTAAATCAGGAGATGATATTGAATAAATTTGGTATTTACTTTGAATTAAATAGTTGATGAAACCTTTTTAGGTAGCTGACTAGCTGTAGGAGAAAGTTTTATTCCCTTTTCAATTAGTTTGAAAAAACTCATTTGCATCCCTTCCATAACGACAACCCAGTACATCCATTCTGAGCTTCTGAGTCCCACGTTAGCATTAATTTGACAAATCACACGTGGAATAAGCTTGTCGTACCTTCCTTAGTTTGGATGAGAGGTTCTTGCCATGATGAAAGCCGAGAATTCTCTTGGGATCTGCTCCAGCCTGGTACATTTTCATTTTTTATCTTAGGAGTTTTATTTATTTAGGATTTATATCTTACCTGCTACTAAACAGGACTTATATACAAGATATATAAGGGTGACTTATATACAAGATAAAAACAGTAAGAGCACAAAGAATAAAGAAAGAAAAAAATGTTAATGGGAACCTAAGTTAATCAATATGGGCGTTGATTTTAATTTTAATTTTTTTAAAATTTAATTTTTCTCATATTTTCTCATATTTTTATGCATTATAATTGTACATAATGGTGGGATTTGCTGTTGGGCATTGATTTTTAAATAGGAGTTTTGTGGCTTTTTTTTCCCTCAGCTTGGAAGAGCCGTGTGGGATGAGACAGAAAGGCAGAGGCGGGGGGTTCTAGCACCTCCACAGCAGCCTCAGAGGCCCCTCCTGGGGTCTCACTTTCTCACGGGAGAGCACCTGTCCATCACACTCTCATTCTCCCAGGAATCCCTGGGAGGACAGCCTGCCTCAGTCAGTGGGCAGCGCTCTACTGACCGCCTGCCACTGGTTGTATGCATAGATTGTCTTTGACCTCAGTCGGGGTCCTCGGCACCATGTGGTGGCTGAAGGTGGCCGTCCATGGGCTGTTGCTGTGCTCAGGTGTCCTTGTGGCTAGATGGAATACTAGGAAGGGTTGCAGATAATGGCCTCTCAGGCATCCAGCAATCGTTACTGCCGAGGAAGAGGCCGCGACAATGTTAAGGCCCATTAGCAGGACTGATGAGCTGTCTGGAACAGGATGCCTACACCTGGACCAGCAGCCTGGAATAGCTTATTGACCCTTGGCGGCTGATAACTGTCATTGCCCAGACTGCAGCTCCTCTGCTCTCCTAGAGAACCAGGAAGCCTGTTAGGTGTCTCAGATGTCTCTCACTTCATTCTGACCAACATGTGCTCAAGGGCACATCCCCAGCAGGTCGAGCTCGAAGGCTCTCATCCTCTCCTGTCCCCGCTGGCTCTGTGAGGCTGTGTGCGCGAGGCCAAGCAGGAATCGGCATGGCCGTGCAGGAGTGCCTTCGCTGTAGGGACACGGATCTGGGACTTGGTGCCAAGTCCTGAAACCCAGATGTTCTTTTCAACTTGACCCCCCTCCCCTCCACCATTCCTCTGTATAGGCTCCATTTTCAGAACTTATCAAAACATATGTCATTTTTCAATCTGCTTTCCTATTTTGGAAAAAAGTTTTCCTTCCTACTCCTCCTGTAACCAGAATAACAGAGCTCGGACAAGATTGGCAGAAACTGATTGCCCAACCTGGCCTACAGATGAGTATTCTAATTGTGTGATACACACACACACACACACACACACACATATTTAATATTTTTTTTGTGGTACTGGGGATTGAACCCAGTCTACTGCATGCTAGGTCAGGACCCTTCCACTGAGCTTTATTTCCCAGCCCTTTTTAAAATTAAATTTTATTTTGAGACAGGGTCTGGCTGAGTTGTTGAGGGTGACCTTGAATGTGTAATCCTTCTGCTTCATCCTCCTGAATCACTGGAATTCCAGGAATGCACCATGGTGCCCGGCTTGAGGAATAATTTTTATTTGTTTAAATGTCTTCAGGTTATTATTAAACAGTTTTTAAGCACTTTCAGGAGCCATGTTACGATGACAAGGGGAGTGTTGTGCTGTGTTCTAATAGCTTCAAATGCGCTTTACCAACTTGGGACAGCAGAGTCAGAATCCCAGGATATGCTGCGTGTAGGCCTCTGAACATGTTTCTTTCTCTCCTTCTGCTATTTTAGGTACGGAGTCATTCATTGCCAAAAAGTAAGAAAGTCCTCAACGGCACAAACATGTTTTTAGTTAAGGACCACCTCATTAAAAAAAAAAAAAAAGAAATCAAACTATCCTCCGGCTCGCAAAGCCAGATTGTATAAACTTGTTTATCCAGAAGATTTGCCATAGCGCCAATTCCAATGTTTTTGCCACTTTGGTTCCACTTGCTTTGCAAAATAGTCACGAGGCAAATCAGAGGCCAAAACGGAAATAGCGTACAGAAACAATCCTGCCCTTAAGGAGTCTTTCCATGTCGTAACCAATGCCCTGATGGATTTCTTCCAGCTGCCCTAGTGCTGGTTGGTAATGTCTTCAACTTAAGGTCTAATGCTAGCAAAGAGCTTAACTTTGGTGTTATTTGGAAAACTTCTAGAGTGTTTGAAACCCAAAGTGTTCTCAAATTAGGCTACATATTGGCATGAAAGAATGTCCTGGGCACAAGAGCAAAAAGCTAAGCACAAGCTGGGCTCGACATGACACCACAGTCTGCAGGTGGTTTACTCAGTGTATATCCCTCAGCAAATTTTTCATTTCAGTGTAGCTTTTTCTTGGTAAGAATGTCATTTCCAAGAGGCTGTCCCCTGCTGCTGGCTTGTCCACCAGCCTGTGTATGAGGCACTCAGGGCAGCAGCACTAGGTGCTTGGGGGAAATCCAAAGATGCAAGATGTGGCCTTGACCCTCCACTTCTGGGCCATCTTGAGAGGCTTGCGTGAGTGGAGACACTTCAATGGTCAGAAACAGGAAGCTTGTAGCTGGCTGAGCGGAGGGTGCACATCTGGGATCTTAGGTGGTGGTGGGAGTAGGAGGGATAAGAGCATTTGTGATGTTGGCGAGAGGACGCACAGGAGCTGGGCACTGCCTCCACCTGATGGTGCTGCCAGAGAGGGGAGGGAGGAAAGGAATGCGGAATGCTTGACTTGGTGGTTAAGGTGATTCTGACGTCTGCCTTGCAGTGTCCACAAAACAGCAGAGGACAGGAGCCCAGTTACGAGGGAGCTGGGCGCACTGCAGACCAAGACAGGGATCTGGGCTCTTCCTTGAGAAGACCCTTGGCACGAGAGAGCGGACGGGAGAGGGACCTGGCAGAAGCAGGTCTGAGGTTAAAGGGAAGGGGTGGAGAGAGGGATGAGCAGAGAAGGCAACTGATGGGTGGAGAGAGTGGAGCATGCAAGGGCAGGTGTGGGTTCTTGGGTAAGAAGACAAGGGCCAAGTTGTGCAGGGCACAGAGGGCTCCAGGGGACAGCGGGGACGGGGGACTGCGGGGAAGGGGTCCTGCGGGGAAGGCAGGACCTCCAGTGGCGGCTCTTGATTTCAGGAAACCAGCAGCGGCTCTTGATTGCAGGAAACAGAACGTGAAAGGTTTAAGGGTTTTGTGGAGCAAAGCAAGGGGTCAACAGGAGCAAGGACAGCTACCATCAGTGGGCCAGTGACATCAGAGGGACACACGGGACCCTGGGCAGGTTGGGACTGAGCAAACTGGGGTGGCAGAGGAGGCTGCCTCCCATGCACCTGCTCTGGAAATGGCTTTTGCTGCCAGCCTGGAGAAGGATGTGCCTGGGCTTGGGGGACGCCTGCCAGGCTGTGGGGAGGTGAGCCATGGCTTGTGTTCCTGGGAACAGAGAGGGGAACCTTCTGGCCCTTGGCCCTCTTTTGTCCTCTGTGGAAGGGTGGGGCTGGGACAGGGGTGCCTTCCAGCCACAGCATTCTAGAAGTTTAAGCTTCAGGTTGACTGGAGTGTCCTGGGGCGTCACATGCACACACAGCTGGGGAGATGGGGACGCCTTTGTGCCTTCTGGCAGATGAGCAGAGCAGTCAGGGACCTGCTCCTGCCCTCACTGCCCACAGTTTGAACTCAGCTTTCCTTCCATGTCACACTTGGGGTGGCCAAGCACCACTCCTAACCACCTAATTCAAAGGTTCCTCCGAAATGCTTGCAATGGTGAAGATCTCTAAAAGGGTATTTGTCATGAGATATAAAGTGATGTATCTAGAAAGTCATTCCAATTATGGCTGTTATTTATAGAAGTAAATGTCATTGGTAAGTTTCAGCAAAGCACTTACAAGAGAGTGGTTTGAATCAGATCCAGGTTGCTCACTTGTTAATATATTATTTATATTAACAAAATCAAACGTTAGGCTGAACACCAAGCCCCCCTGCCCGATACCCAGTGCTTGCTTAGGCCACTGCTGTTCTTAGAGATTGTTTGCCAAGCATGAATCTCATGACATGTGCCATTCTTCCTGAGACCCTGGGTACCACTGGGCAACACTGACAGGATCAGCCAGTAGGAAGGACAGCTCACTCCATCAAACCCAGGAAGCTCTCCTCCTGTTGCTTGGAGAGAGTGGAGAAGAGCAGAGGCCGTGGCCCACTGTGGTTTCCTGCGCTCTCCCACGCTTGCCCTGCTGGGCTGCTTGCTGTGGATGGCTCTCTCTCCCAGGTGGCTCCTAGCACTGTCAAATATTTAAGAAGCACGTATTTCATCACTGCTCAGTCTGCGCTCCCTCAGCCCTTCCCTCCTCCCTGCTGTGTCACCTCATGTTGATACCTATTGTCATATCCATCGACCACTCTTATTTCCCCTTTTCTCACCAGAGCAAGATTCTACCACACGGCAAGCCAGAACTCCAGCTAACCAGCTCAGCAGGGCAGTCTGGGGGAGGACCATGGGGACTGCTACCCAAACACAGGAGACTGGACCATCTATTCTCTTCCCACACCTTCATCAGCCGCCCCCTTGGGACGTCCACAGGGCACCGGGGTGGGGGCAGCTCCTGGACCTAGGTAAGACGTCAGTGCCTCTTCAACATGGCATAGCCTTACTGCTGGGTACATCTTCTGGTGTTTCCACCTCTGAACAAGAGGTTAATGACACAGCGGCCTCATGGGGTTGTTGTAAGCATGATGTGAGACTACAGACTTGAAAGTACTTTGTAAATTCTCTTTATAAGGCTGGCTAATTCATTGCTAGACCCTGGAATTATTAAAAGTTCATCTACATGAATTCAAAATATGCCTTCCTTGAAATAATGTCCATTTCTTTTAGTTCTCTGAACAATGAACAGTAAGTTACCAGTCGCAGCAATGAAAAGGATAACAGAGCCATTTGCAATTGATTGAGGGCTTTCTATGCAAATGCCTGCTGTACAGGAATTACAGATTCTTCATGGGGTGGTATGACTTAAAAGTGGCAGCATGATACAAACTGGCACATTGAAAGGAGATTTACAATAAAAATAAAAGCTAACAGGGAGCTGGTAGAAGGTGTCATGCTTATTAGTCCATGGTCATGGTCTGCATAACTCAAGGTCTCAGCAGAAAGCACATGGCCCACTCTCAGGGTGGGTCAATGGTGGGATTATTTATAGTGGTGTGGACAGCATGAAGTGGGTCACCAGGAGATGAAGTACCCAGACTGGGGACATGGGCAAGAGGCTGTTACCAGACCTCAGTGAGCCTGCAACTTCGGGAGAGAGGTGTCTTCCTGGAGCTGCTGCTGAGGATGAAGGCACACAGCTGCAAGCAGACACAGCAGGGGGAGATGGAACAGGGAGGCAGATTCCTTCCGCTCCTTGGTCTCCTACCCCATTTGCTGAACCTTGTCAGAGGCCAGAGGCCCAGGGGTCTAAGTAAACGTGGAGGTCGGTTCCGAGCCACAGAGCTGACCCTCCAAATGTCAGGCTCATCTGGAGGGTCAGTCTGGGATGTGCAGGACTGAGCACACCAGCAAAAAGGAATCCCTAAGTGTAGCGGGAAACCCTTGAACCACAGCGCGCAGACTCACTGCAGGCGCGGCTGCTCCTGAGGCTTGGCTTTGCTTGCTGGTAACTGCACTTTTCCTAGATGTGTTTTAAATGCATCTTCAATGCTTCAGGACCCCACCTGTGCCCCCAAAGCTCCACATATTTGAAATCTTGTACCAATAGGCCTGGGTGAATTCTGGGTTCTTGAGAGCACACATGGTGAAGAGGGGAAAAGACAATCCCATGCCCAGGGAGTGGGATGGACCCTGGTGAGCTGCTAGGTGGTACGTTGCTCTGGCTGACCCCCATTCCTTCTGGGAACCTTCTCGTTCTGCCCTAAAATGGCTGCTCTCATGACAGCCTGCACTCCCTAGAAGATACTCCATGCTCCCAAACCACCCACTTCTTTTTCCCCCTTAATTGTAAGTGGAAATTGGATTTTGGTGTAGCCTTGAGTTTCTCTAGGTTAGACTCTGCAACTTCCTACCTGTGCTTTTGAGATACACGGCCTCCTGAGCTTCAGTTTATACACTTGTGAAATAGACTCTACTAGGACTCCCTGTGTGGAGGGGAGATTTTTGGGACCCTGGCCTGCACAATATAGAGCAATTACTCTGTAGGCCTGAGGCCTGACTTAGGTTTCCTCTTGGGTTTGAAAATGGGGTGTTTGAGTTTATCCCAAGAACTGTGAAAGGCCAGAGGTCAGCAACCATTTCTTTTAAGTGATACTGTTTAATAAAAATGTTGTTTGAGTTCCATGGAAAGAGTAAGACTATGATCCAGCATGAGGTTGACCCCTTGGATCTGACTTGCCCTGGTGTCATTTGTCACCATCAGGGTTCTGGAGCCTTGCAAAATCTCAGGGGCATGCAGTCCCACCCAAACTGGTAGGAACACTCATCTTCTGATTAGACTCTGTATTCTTCTACAGATAAGTTAGAAACTGACTAACAGTGCATGTGCCTGTGTGCTTGTTTGTTTGCATGTGGTCTTTTTCTACAAATCTGTAGCTTAGTGCTCCTCAAATTTTAGTAAGCCCTGAAATCAACTGGAGAGCTTGTTACAGCACAGGTAGCTGGGCCCACCTTCTGAGATTCTGGCTCAGTATGTCTGTGGTGGGGCCTGGGAATTGGTAGCACATTCCCTGGAGATGCTGGTGCTGCTGGTCCAGGGACCAAACTTTGAGAACCATTGCTTTGTTTCTCCGAAATCCTTCCCCCAGCCTCTTGAGAGGGCTAAAGGATGTGAGCCATGTTGAGTCTTAGAGTAGGACCTGGCCCACAAAGGATGTTAAAGGCTAGTTCGACCATAGCTAGTACGTCTTCAGCCATTCCTTGTGCTACTGCTACTGCTTGGCCCTCTTTCTTTTCGGCTAATGTTGCTAGCTATTAAGAACAACACATTCTGACTTGACTAAGCAATAAAATTACTTCTCTGGTAGAGACTTGCATTTTAAACAAGTTGCTAATTCAAAGAGATTTGTAATTTGAAGAGTGTCAGACACATTACAGAGAGATTTACAAAACTCCTGGCAATGTGTTATGTAAGATCCTTGCAAGATGGAGCAGACCCTCGGGATCTTGGCCGGGTCACCTCTCTGTAAGGCTTTCTGCTGTCTAGGATCCAGCAGATCTTTCCAAACATTCTGGTTTTTCCACAGTATCTCCCACATGGCCTGGTGCAGGGCAAGGCAGCTGTGGCCATTTACACGTAGGGTCTTCAAGTCTGGTGTGGATGAACGAGGTGAGGCTTGCATCGTGTTTAGGTTTATTCAACAGAAGATGCACTCAAGTACCTTTCAAAAGTGTGCCTTTCGATTTCATGCTGAGAATCATGCAGGAAGTTCACTGTAATATAGCAGCACAACATTTTGTTTTAAATTGCAGAATGAGCAAGCAGGAAACTAGTCGGAAGCCAGTGTTCTGGAAATTCTTTGGATATAATTTTGATTTGGAGAATTTGGCTAGATGGTTATATGGACTTAATTTTCTGACCTAACTCTAGAGGATGCATAAAGAACAGAAATAGTATAATGAACAGCAGTTTCAAATACAGACTTACCCGTCATCTTGATAAAATGAATCCTGACATGTACATGAATGTAACATTGTGCTTTCCAGCTCAGTTCCATGTTATGCCATAAAACTACTGCAGTTTTAAAAATTAGGATTGGTTAAAAACTGTTGAAATCTTAAAATTTTTCCTGTTTAAAAAATTCAGAAAACATCAAACTTCTAGAAGTTGAAGTAAGGAAATTAATGTCAGTGACAGAAATGCAGTGTATCTAATTAGAAGTCCCCGGGCAGCAGCTCATTAGTGTGGTTAGTTAGTCAATGAAATCTCAGCTGCAGCCAATTAGACTAGTGTCCTCAGTTATTTTTTCTAAAAAGAATTACAAAATGTCTACAACTGTTTTTTGTTAGTAGAGTATTTTTTTTTTCCACAAACAAAATATTTAGGATCCTTTTGCCATGAGGAAAGAAATGGCCATTTGGGGACAGATTTCCTTAGACGTCTGTGCGTTCAGCTTGTGCAAGGCGAACCCAGAGCCGCTCTTCTCTGAGGGAGGCTTTCATTTGTCCACAGAGCTGCTCAGCCTCACATTTCTTTTGTCAAATCCTTCAGCTTTTTTTTTTTTTTTTTTTAACCATTTGTATCTCTTGAACAGATTCTTTTTTTTAAAACAAAATCTCAGCTAGGTTGCACACTATTCTTGTGACAGGTACTTAGCGCAGGTGGGAACATTTGTTTGCCAGTTGTTAAATCGCAACCGATGCCGGATTCCCCATTTGTGTTACCCCAGGGGGCTGCCACCTTTGCCCCTTGAGAGCCGTGGGTAACTTAGAGGCTCAGTGACAAGCCTCCATGCCAGCTTTTGCAGGTAATGTTATGGGCCAGGCTATTTGGGCAATGACCAAACAGACTCCATTTTACCCTGAGACTCCATGTCATGTAGGAGATGCTTCTTCCACGGGAACACCCCGCCTCTGTACCCACCAACAGTTGCTCATGACATGTTTAACAACGCAAAATGGCAGTGCTTGTACAATGTATAATTGTTTCCCCTTTGTTCCCCATTCTTCTTGGTCAATGTACCCTGTCAGAGAATGATCGTCTGAACATTAGTAACTTGTACTCAGCGAGGGTCATTTTGACCCCCTTTCCCTTCTGCTTATGATTCTAGATCTCATGATGTTTGTAGTTTTGAATCACAGCAAAAGCCACTTAGGATTAATGTACTGACATGCCGTACTTATGGTGTAAAAGGTGTACTCTCACCTTGGAGGGGATCAGAGAGTGTAGACTTGCAGCCTGCCCTCTGAACCACCAGCTGGTGAATAAAGAGGGTTCCATCTCCTGCTTTAAGATCGACTCGATGATTTACTGTGATCTCACCATAACAGTAAGACAGCTGGGCAATCAGTGTAGGCAGGGTGCTCCTGCCCCTGGATCCAGGTTCTGCTAGAAGCGTAGGCCCTGGGCTCCCCTTTCTGGAGGGAGCTGGAACACATGGGTCTGTGATATCCCCAGGGTTCCAGACTTCGGGTCTGCAGCTTCCTACTGCGTATAATCCTATTCCCCAGTTGGAGGAAACTCCATCCCTCAAGGGACCTTTGGCGATTTTGATTGTCACAACTCTCAACTGGGGGTGGGGAGGTGACTCCTGACATCTACTGGGAAGTGGCTGGGATGCAGCTGAACGTCCCACACGACAGACAATACTGAGCCAACATGGGTCCAGTGCCAAGGCTGAGGAACCCTGTCCTGTTGTCACAAGGGCTCCCCAAAGTGCACACGGGTGATGGACGGCCTGCCTTAACTGCTGGAACCTGTGTGGCATGCCAGACAGGGGCACCAGACGCCGCAGAGGCCTCCTAACCTTGTCACCGAGGAGGCTTCTGAGACAACTGTTTATACCCTATGCTCCTTTAAAACGTTTGCCTTTCCATTTATTTCTCTACGGCCGCCCTTAGGTTAGGCCAGCAGCACCCAGGACACCCATAGGACATTTTCCAACATGACTGAGCGACTCTCAGCCACCTGCTTATTCTTCCATGTAGCTTAGCCGTATCTTTTTAAAGTGGAGAAAAAATGTTGAGGGAGGCCGCAGAAAAAATCTGGAACATACTGTTTCCCGGGCTATAGGTCACCTGGACACAACCCTGCTTGCACACTGCAGGGGAGGCGAGCACAGAACCCCCGCAGGGAGAGCGTGGTGGCCGCGGGCAGGAATAGGCAGAGAGCTACAGCCAGACCAGGCAAAGGTCAGGCGAGGGGGAGAAAGAGCCCTTCCCCGGAGGAGACGCCTGACTTTCAGTAGAGAAGAAGTGGAGACTTTTGTTAGCACACAGGGCGGTTCTTTATTATGTCCATTCTCTCCCTATTAAAAATATATTCCCACTGACAAAGGAAGGGAGAGGGAGACGCTCAAGTGTGCAGGAGAAAGTGGCAGGAAGGGGAGATCTTCAGGCCGCCAGAAATGGTGCTCAACCACGTCAGCAAACAAACTGAACATGGTGCCACACTTGGGTGTCAGTTGGTGTGATCCATTTGGTGCCAGGAACTTAAACTCATGACTTCCATCAAGAGGCCAGTGTTCGGGGAATGCAGCGTTCAGAGAAGCAGGCCCGTGCTGTTCTGCTTCACCCAGACCCTTGGCTCTAGAGCGTGAGGCCACGTGGTTCCCCCAGTATTTCTAAGATCCTGCGTGCCCTTCCTTGCACAACCTGACTGTGAGACACGCTCAGGAACAGAGCAGGGGCAGCAGGAAGCTCTGCCCGTCCCCACGATCTGTGGGAGATGTTCTGGGCGAGGCTGCGTGCCTTTCCTCCCATTCCACAGATGCTCCTGCCCTTCCCACTTTCCTATCCTTCATCCCTTCTCCACCTTCTTTACAAAACATTCCAGCAGCTGTATTGAGGTACCCTTTTTCTTTCTTTAGAGGTGCGTATTGATACAGATTGGAGGGTTTCATTGTGGAATAGTGGTAGATCCATGAAAATGCGACAAGGCTCCATTGACCTGGCATAGTCCACCTGTTATGAATGTGCAGTGTGACGACTAAGGCAAATTAACTCACTGTAGCCTCAGCACCGTCCAAGGCTAGAGCGCCTCCATCATTCCGAGCTCCCCTTGGTCACTGTGGGCCCTTCCTATACTCTGCCCAGCCAGCCGCTGACCTGCTTTCCTTCCTTCTCTGGTTCTGCCTTCTCTGGAAACTTCAGGTGAGTGGAGTGCTGCATCATAGAGTCCTGTGTGTCTGAAATCTGCCAGGACCTCATACCTCGGACCCAGCCCAGCACGTGTCTCAATGGCTTGTTTCCTCGAATGACTTTAACATCCCGTTGTATGGTGTCGCATGGTTTCTGCACCAATTGATGGGCCTCAGGAGTTTCCACTTTGGCTCTCACGGAGGGCTCTTGGTGAACATTCATTCGTGAAGGTTTGTGCTGACCTCTTGTGATTGCTTTTGGGAGTGTACCTGGGAGTGGGATTGGGGCGGGGGTCACATGGGAAGACTGTGACTTTTCAAAAGCTGCCGACTATTTTCTCAAGTGGCTGTACCATTTTATGTCCCTGCCTGCAGCATATGTGGCTCCAGTCTCTCCACAGGGCGGGAGGTACACTCGCCCCTGCACCAGGGTTGACCTCCTTCTTTCTGACCTTACTCTTCTTCCCAGCTGTTCTCTTACCTGGTGAGCTAGTGAGACAGGAAGATGGACCACCGATAGGCAGCCAGGAAAAGGGTCTCAGAGAAGAAAAGGAGGAAAAGAGGATTGGGAAATCCAGCTTCTGACCCCAGCTGGTCCTAGCCACAAGGACAGTTCCTTAGCAGCCACTAGGCCTGAGCAACCCCCAAATGTTCTTCCTCTTGTGCCGACAAACCCTCACCCCCACCCTGAGCTAACGAAGGCTTAGAGATCACTTTTCTCCAGTTCTGCTGAAGAAGACAATGGAGAGAGAAATGATGGCTCTTTTCTAAATCCTGTATTTACAGGTCATCCCAGGAATCTCCTACAGGGACAGATCAAGCTGGTAAAAACCCCTGGACAACAGACGCCCATGGTCAACCCTCTCTTTGGAACCCTCCCCGTCAGGAGCTCTGCTTTCCTTCTTTCTGTTACTTTAGTAAATCCTGGGGCTCAGCTCTGGTCCTTGTGTTGTGGATTTTGTTCTTTCAGTTCTTGAGACGAAGAGCCCACCGGCCCACACCTGTTCTTTGCTAGTCCTTCACGTGCTCACTTGCATCGCCTTGTCGTTCAGGGATTCTTAGGCAGCTGCACAAGACATGGTGGTGTCATGAATCCAAACGCTCATCCCCTTTGGGAATCTCCTGGCTCCTCTTCCCAGGCCTCTGTGCTTTCCTTACAAATACATAAAATCACAGTCAGACCTGTAAGCACACCCCTCGGCACCTAGAAATGCTCACTGTCACCTGCACGGCCTGGGGGGCTTAAAGGACACCCTGTGTGGTGGGGCACACTCGTCTTTCCTAGTGTTCTGACCTCTGTCTTCTACCCTGCGTGCTGATGTGCCCCAGGCAGCACCTGCATGGGGGTTCCTGGGGTTCCTCAATGTGCCCGAGCCTAACTTGATTCAGCTTTGCAGGCTTCGTTGCACTGGTTCTGTGGGGACGGGGTTCCCCACCCTTGATGCCCATTAGTATCTTTTACTGAGCAAATGTACAAACTCAGTTCCTCCAGAGGCCATTTAAACCAGAACCTCAAATGGGCTTGGAAATGCCAAGATTGCTTAGGGCCCTCCTGTTTGCCCCCCGAATGGATTCCTAAAATCTCAGTACTTGAGGTTACAAAGAAATAGGACGCGGGTCCAAAGGATCACAGTGCAGACAAGGAAAGCACAGCTGGCAGCTGCTTGGACTTGGCTGGGAGGTGGCAGAACTGGACCTGCACTTGGACCTGGAGTGGGTGAGGGCTCAGGCTTGTCCTTGGTGAGCCTGGGCTCCTGGCCTGGCCTCCTTGGCCCCCTGGGTGGTGTGCTAGAGGACCAAGGCAGAGATCACCTGATGCTCTTCAGAAGCACATTTTCAGGGCATCCTCCCGTCTGTCATTACTTCTCATATGACAGCAGTCTGGCCTCACCTGACCACACCAGTCTGGGTGCATTTTTACCCCGTTTCCTCTTTTGATCAGGATTGGACCTAGTGTGGGTTCCAGAACTAGGCTGCCCTGTCGCTAATCCCATGGGGAACCTCTGCCATGGCCCTCTTCAACCTCAGTTCTCCTCCATAAGCATACACTACCTTCCAGACGCTCCCATGGAAGCTAAGAGCTAATGCCCAGCGAGCACCTAGCACACCGCATCTATAGGCGCTCTGGAGGTGTTGCTCTTCTTCTTCTTAAATAGAGAGAGGGCTTCAAAAAGCCCAGTGATCTGACATTCTGTGGATGGAAGGGCAATCACACTCGTAAGTGGCCCATTTTAAGAAATAGCAGTTTAAAAATCTTGGTTGGCAGTTCAATCCAGCTTTGGCATACATTTTTTAAAAACATTTTTTAGTTGTCAATGAACACAATATCTTTTTAAATGTATTTTTGTGTGGTGCTGAGGATCGAATCCAGTGCCCCATCCATGCCTCACTCTACCACTGAGCTACAGCCCAGCCCAGCATACATTCTTTTTTCTTTTGGACTTCAGCTTCAGCTCAATTAAAACTTGGTTAAATGTCAATATTTGTAAATAACTTTGGAGTTTACTTTTCATTATTGGTATTTCCTTCCATATAGAGCATATGAAAGGAAGCATTTCACATGAATTTCAAGTTCGAAAATAAAATAAGGCAGTGTGATAACAACTTAACCAAATTATAGCCTTGTGCATGTCACAGAAAGCCTTTCTCCCCAGAAGTGCATATTTTGCAGAATGATGCATTCTTTAAAAATACTTTTTATTATGGATATTGTCAATGTATAATCCACGAAATCAGAGAGAGTGTTATAATGAGCCTGTATCACCATCATCAGCAATTGTGATTGCATAGCATGACAAACTGCACAGAGCATTGTGTAACAGGTAGGGACAGGAACACCAGGAAGACTGGATTGATAACGCTCGTTGTTGAAATATCCAAATAATACAATAATGTGTCAGGCACAAACAGAACACCCACTTTCCAATCATTTATTCATAACCCCTTTATGGGGATGCTGTGTCAGTCAGGGCTTATAAAGTCACACAGTGTTGTAATTTAATGAGTGAGGGATAAAAATTCTGGTCATATCCTCACTGGGGATGCTTCTGACATATCGGTTACTTAGAAAACCTGATCTTTTCAGAGGAAAGCCCTTTAGCTGCCATTCTGCTTCAGATCATTGCAATTCGCTTGTTTCTTGATGGGTATGGATTACAAATTTTACAAGTTTCTGTAATTGTTTCCATGGCCACAGAGGGAAATAAAAACATGAATAAATAGTACAAGAAACAACTCTGACTGTGTTATGAGAGGGTTGTATCCTAATGGTGCTTTGGGTGAGGGATTGCAAATGTGAGGAAAAGAAAGCTCATTATCGCCTGGTTAGGCTCAAGGACACTGTCTTTGTGGATAAAAGGTGATTCCAGTATTCACATTTAGCACAGATTCTCAGCTGTACATTGAAGGTTATGGTTTGAATTTTTCCCAAATTAGGTACATGGCCATTTCTGTGTGAGAGAAAATGGAAATTCAGGTCACATTTCGACTGGAGCTCATTTTTCAAATTCAGAAGAAAGTCCACACAACGACCCCGCCTTCCAGAAAGCCCTTTCCCACTGCCCCTTCCACTGAAGGCTGCCTTGGTTTCCCTTAGGTCTTGGGGACAATATGACGTTTTAGTTCAGATTATGCAAGTCTTGAGACCTCTAGCACTTTCTTTCTTTCCTTTTTTTTTTGTTTTTAAAGAAGTGGTTAATGGTTTTAAATCTTGTTCCACTAATTAATTTTAATGCTTTCTAATTAAAATGCATTTGCAATTTTTCAGAAATATTTGATGGAATTTATTTTGTACAGTTACAACATTCTCAGTTAGTGTTAGAGAAGTTTTAAAGAAGTATGATTAAAAATATTACCCAAATTAAATTCAGAGCATATATACAATGTGCTCTAAAGTCCTCAACAATTGGGCCACACAGAGTGTTTCGTGAAGTTTAGACACTAGAATAACATCTTAAGGCAATAGTAATTTGATTTTTTCCCCTAAATGTGTTGCCATAGATTTTCCTAAATGTTTTACAAACAGTTATTAAAAGCACATTGAGAATCCGAATTCCCTTTGGGCAAAACGTTTTAGTACTTAACTTTCATTTAATTCAAAATTACATATGGTTAGAATTGCAGAAAAACATTTGAAAATCATAAGCAGCTATCACAACACCACAAATTTAAATGAACGCAGAGCAGCCTCACTGAGAGTCAGCTCAAGGTGCCTAATAATAAAAATAAATAAATGCAATCAGCGTTACTCCTTCTTACTCTAGAAAGAAAGGGATGTTTTAATATTAAGTTTGTTTCTAACAACTTGAAGTCTTCCGTGAGACACTAACAAGGAAACTCCCATGATTGGTGTGTTTGCAAGACGGGCCGCCTGCCAAAGGACCAGAGTGCCGGCGAAGGAATTCTTAAAGGTTGGGGAACGTGAAGGTCTATCTGGAGCGAATGCTGATTAAGGAACTTAGTCTGAAGTCCCAGCTCGGGACACATAAAAGCTTGTTTATAAAATGCTAACATTTAGGATTACCTGAATTGAAACTCTAACAATCAAATTTTATAATTTCAAGGATATGCAAATAGGGAGTGGACTAACTATTAATGTATTTGGAACTCACTGAAGAGGGAGTCTATGAAACGAGCCAGCTGGTGCTTGAAAAGAACTGAAGAATTGTGTTTTATTTCTATTTAATGTTTCCATTTTAATTGTGCCTCTAGGTAACAGGCTTATAAATGGAAAGTCTGTCTTTTGTATGGAAGGTAGAATTACCCTTTTAAAAAAATTTAAATTGTAAGAGTTGAAAAATACCTTCAAGAGAATAAATTATTAAAGAAGAACACAGAGAGGATTTGCCAATGCAAAATTATGCTATTTCTGTGCCCAAAACTATTTGTATAAAAATGCAAATTAAAGTTAGCATGTGTTTTAGTTGGCTTAAAGCAAAGGAGAGTTTAAAATTTTTCTTTTAGGTCCAATTTCAATAAAAATATCTGTGATCTGGATGAAAATTAGTCATCTCTCTCTAAATCTGTTCATCTTCCTTGTGATTACCCGAGGACTGAAGTCCTTTGGGGGCTGCCCTCTGGCATGGGGCACTCTGCTCTGGCGGGGACCTCAACACCACATCGGCCACGGCTCTGGGCCTGAGTGTGCACATGTTGCAGCCACAACTTGTACCTGCTTTCTGCTCTCACTCAGGTTAAAGCCAGCGTGCCACGGGCTTCATTTGGTGCCTGTGACTTTTTATTCACTTATTTTGAATAGAAAAAAAATAAATTGTAAGAAAACATCAGCACAATTATCTCTTAGGGAGATCAAGAAAACAGAAATTCTGGAATCAAACAGCTTTGATTTCTCTACACAAAAGTAGGTTATGGGAGAGTGCAAAGGGTCATCAGCCTTCCCCCCGACAATCCTGTCGTACGGTTCTCAAGTCATCACACAGGACAAAGCACATTTTACAAAGGACTTCCGGGGTTACGAGCACACGGACTTCCCCAGATTTTCCTGTCTGTCCTATGGGCAGATGTAAAAGGAGCCTGTAACCTGCCCAGTAATGGCAAAGATGGCCATCTTCCATGGAAACCCAACTCTTAGCAGTATTCAAACTGAGCTGACATTGTGGAGCATGGAAATACTGACACACCTTTGCATTATTTGCTAGCACAAACTCTAGACAGTAGATAAATGGTGCATGTGGGTGTCGGTAGGCGTGGCGCTGAATCCTGATGATTGTAAAATGGGAAGGGTTCAGGAAATGATGGATCCTGTGAAGAGGAGGCTGCTGGGACCCACCTTACCCTCCTGATTTCTTCTCCCAGTTTGCCGGGCTCTGATGATGTTAACCAACACTCTCCTGTGTCTGATTTCTGTCAAGATGCTTCCACTTTGCAATCCTCAGGGCCCTCTTAGTTTGCATTTCTGCACTACCAGACCCTGTCTATCTTCCTTCCCAAGTCTGTCTTTCTCCTCTTGCTTCTCTCCTCCAATCCCACAGTAGCTGCCTTGGTTCCAGCCCTTGTCTTGTCTTTCATGGATTATTGGTACAGTGCTCTTCCTGACTTTGTAGCTTTAATTTCACCCAGCGTGCAATTCACCCACCATTTAGCCATCAAAGTGATGTTTCTATTACAAAGGTTGCTGTGGGTCATTTTCTGGTTTAAAATTCTCCTGCCAGAAAGAATCAGAACTGCTCACTGCTGCATGCAGTGACCACCAGTGTCTCTGGCTACCATCACTGCTGGGAACGGAGCAGGTGACTCCTTCCTTCCCTTTGCTCTCCCCTTCCTGCCCAGGCCAGCTTCCATTTGCCTTTCTAGCACATTCTCTCTCCCTGGAACCTGGGCTGACCCTGTGCTCTCCGCTCCCTTCCTTTCCCAGACATTCGGGCCCCACCGCCCCTCCTTCACCAAGGCCTGAGCCCTGGTGTGCGACTTCTGCGATAAGCGCCATCGAGGCGGGGCGGTTCCCACTACACGCGCTGCCCAGCGGATGTCTGGGTGCGGATGGGTCTGTGAGCGCGCTGCTTGAGGAACCCGCTGAAACGGACTGGAAATGCCACGTGTCATTGAGAGTTCACTGGCCTGGTGATTTTCTGTACTTAGAATTCAGATTTTGACCTCCATTCCCACTAAAGGAAACCCAGCTGGTCTTAAGAGCGGTTGTTTTTCCAACAGGGACTTTACGGCTCAGGTTTTGGAGAATCAAAAAGGGATGGAAACCATGAATGATCTACCACGGAAAAGATTTCAATGCTGAGTCCCTTCGCTGTGCTTGCGCTTCCCGTAGACACAACAAAGCACACGCTGTTTACAGATGTCTCCAGGGGCTGGGCTGCGCATCAGGCTGACGCTGGAGCCGGCTCGGTTCCTCTGGTGCCCTCAGGAAACCCCAGCTCTGGACCGACTGGAGGCTGGAAAGGGAGCGAGGTTGGACCCAGGACAGATGGGACAGATAAGGGTCAAGTGATATCACATGGCGGCGAGGCCGGCAGGAGCATCTGGAGGACGCTGAGCCCCAAGCTCCTCCCATCCTGTGCTTCGCATGAATTTTGAGCAAGAGGCCTTGGGTCTAGGGAGACCCATCTGAGTCTCAAGGGTTATGTTTATGATCCGACCTTAGTACTAGTTGTGAGTCCAGAGGTCACCAAACTGTCTTCTTTTGACCCAAATACATCAACTATAACTTCCAAGTCTTTCAGTATAGAAGTGGATGTTTTTGGCCTTCCTATGCACTTTCTTTTTTCCTTCCTTCCTTCCTTCCTTCCTTCCTTCCTTCCTTCCTTCCTTC